>VZQC01003129.1:2102328-2155024 GCA_009823505.1 Rhizomys pruinosus | reverse complement strand
TATATATATATATATATATATGGATATATCCAAAATCTAATTGGCTATTAGCTCTCTCCTTGGAGGAATAACTCACAGTGGATGCCACAAGCTTATGTCCTCTAGTGGTTAGGAGATGTTATAAGCCACAATAAGAACTTGTCACTCTTTATAGAGAAACCACAGTTTGTGCATTAGCATACTGTCCAAGCATCTGTGTATATGCTCACAGCTTAGCTTGACATAATAATTAGTACTGCTTAAATGCCTGTACATTCAATTGCTTGTGCTTTGTTAGTATGACTAAAAAGGTATCACTGGAAAAGCTGTCAACCTATGAAGGGAAACAACCTGTACAGACTAGAGTCCAAAATGACAACTCCAAAGAAAGTAGACTGTTTTCTTCTCACCCACTTGGGCCCCTTTCCCAAAGCCCAGGGAACAAATTGCAGAAGAAGAGGTGTGGTAGAATGTAAGGGCTGCAGAGAGATAGGGGTGAATCATGACACTACAGCAATATAGTCTAGACTCCTAATTGATCAATATGCCTGTGCATAAAAGCTTCTCCAACTGGACTATGGGAACCTTGGGTTGTTCAAAATTTGGACATAGATACTTGCAAAATGCACCAATTACCTATTTGTACGGCAAACTGAGCAACATCAATGTTATCTGAAAACAACTGTGTTATTATATTGTAGAATCCCTTAAAAATAAACAAATAATAATAATTTTAAAAATGAAGAATTAATATAGTAAAAATGACCATTCTGCCCAAAATAATATACAGATGCAATGCAGTCCCAATTTGAATCACCACATGCTTCTTCACATACCTAGAAAAAAAATCCTAATGCTCATATGGAGAACCAAAAGACCCAGGATAGCCAAAGCAACCCTGAGAAAACAAACAGCAAACAGACATACAACAATACAAGGGGGATTGCCATAGCAGACTTTAGACAATATTACAGGGCTATAGTCATGAAAACAGCCTGGTACAGGGAAAAAAGCAGGGTCATAGATCAATGGAACAAAATTGAGGATCCAGACCTGAGGAAATACAATTTCAGCCATCTCATATTTGACAAAGGGGCCAAGAAGACTCAATGGAAGAAAGAAAGCATCTTCAGCAAATGGTGTTGGCATAACTGGATCATCACTTGTAGAAGAATAAAACTAATCCCGTACTTCTCACCATGTACAAAAATCAACTATAAATGGATCAAAGACCTCAATGTAAAACCTGATACTCTGAAAATGATAGAAGAAAATGTTGGTAGTAACCTATAAGACCCAGGCATAGGAAAAGACTTTCTAAATCAGACAGTTGCTGCCCAAATAATAAGGTCAGCAATTGACAAATGAGACCTTATTAAACTCAATAGCTTCTGTACAGCAAAAGAAACAATCAAATAATTGAAGAGAAAACCCACAGAGTTGGAGGAAACCTTCACCAGTGATACATCTGATAGAGCATTAACATCCAGAATGTATAAGCTACTCAAAAAACAAAGGAGGAAGAAAACGAATAACCCACTCAAAAGAAGGAGTAAATACCTGAACAGAACTTTACAAATGAATACATAAAGATGGCTGGGAAACATCATAAATGTGTTCGACATCACTAAAAATTAAGGAAACACAAATTAATACCACCTAATGATTTTATCTTACTCCAGTAAGACTAGCTATGATCCAGAAAACGAAGGATACCAAATGCTGGAGAGGTTGTGGGGGAAAGGGGAACACTCATCCACTGCTGGTGGTAATGCAAACTTGTGCAATCCCTATTGAAAGCAGTGTGAAGAACTCTTAAGAAACTGAAAATGAGCCTACTAACTGACCCAGTCATACCTCTTCTGAGTATATACCCACAAGACTCATCCTATCACCGAGACACATGCACATCTATGTTTATTGTAGGTCTCTTCACAATAGCAAAGACCTGGAAGCAACCCAAGTGTCCCTCAACTGAGGAGTGGATAGACAAAAAGTGGTACATCTACACAATGGAATTCTTTGCAGCAGTAAAGAAAGATGACATCATGAACTTTGCAGGTAAATTGATGGAACCAGAAGTCATAATGCTAAGTGAAGCAACACAGTCCCAGAAAAAGAACTAATGGTATCCCTCACTTGTGGATCCAAGGACCAAATCCCTAGTTGAAAGGCAATCTGAGCAAAGTTAATGTTGTAGTTTATCTGAAGGCAACTGTGCTATTTTAATATGAATCCCTTAACAGGCTCTAGAATTAACTTAACACTTATTTTCAGACTTTGTAATTGTGCCATATGGGTGGAGGGTATGTATTCATATTTTTGAGTAATATAAAATTAAGTGGAAGATGTGAACTCCTAAACATATTTTCATATTTTCAGGCGTCATAATTTTGGTATATATGTGATATATATATATATATATATATATATATATATATATATATATATACCAAATANAATTAACTGACCACTTATTTTCAGACTTTGTAATTGTGGTATATGTGTGGAGGGTATATATTCATATATTAAATATAAAATTAAAGGGAAAAATGTGAACGCCTAAACATATTTTGGAATTAGCATACAGTTTATTTTCAAAAGTCATAATTTTGGTATCTATGAGACATATATATATATATATATATATATATATATGCATATTTTGGAGCAATACAAATGAGAGGGAACAACAATGATGAAAAGACTGGGTCAAAGAACTGACTGAAACAGTTAACTTTTTGACTTTATTTATTATTTATAATGTGTATGAGTGTACTGTCCGCATGTAGGTTGGTGCACCCGGGTCCTGCAATGCCTCGGAATTCAGAAGAGGGTGTCAGATTCCCCTGGAACTGTAGTTAAAGATGGTTCTTAGCCACCACGTAGGTACTGGGAATTGAACCTGGGTCCTCTGGAAGAGCAGTCAGTGCTCTTAACCACTGAGCCATCTCTACAGCCCTGAAGCAGTTAACGTCTGCACAAACATTAAATCTCTGCCAAGAAAATCTTTGAAAAGACTGAGAAAATGTGCGAGACATGGATGGCAAAATTCATGAACTGGGATGGAGTGGGGGACATGGAAAAAGTAAGGTTTCTAAACTGGACTGAGAAATTGTATATGAAATACACAAAACTCCAATAAAACACTATATTAAAATATATCAATTTTCTATGTAATTTAGAAATGTAAAATAATATTTCTGCTGTTAAAAATTAAATCCCTAAACATGTTTTGGACTTAACCTACAGTTTAGTTTCATATGTCATAATTGGTTTTGAGCCAACTCTAGGCTTTAGTGATTCTGGCTCAGAAGAACTCCTCCATCTGGCTTGACTGGGGACTAGAGGTTAGATTCAGAACTACCTTTATTCCTCTTTGTTCTACAATTTCTTCATTTGCCCTCTACACCTTCTATTGGCAAGGACAATTTTAATATTAATTTCAGCAACACATGTTTTTCCTCTGCTGCAATAGGAGAAAAAGCCCAATATATTTTAAAAATGAATGTTGTTTCAACCTAGATACAGTATATAGTTCTAGTCCTAAGTTTCTGAAGTTTATTTTTCTAAAGGTCTTCTCTCTATATAGGAATTTGGCTTCTTACCCTATTTTTTTCAAATCAGCAGTGTTTGGGTTGGTAATATTAGCTTGATGGGTGGACTCTTATTGCTGAGTTTTGTTGCCTTTTTGAAAATTGCCTTTCCTCATTGTTTGCTATGTGGAGATGTTTTTGAAATGAGAGAACAATTCACCTGTAACCTGTAAACATTTCTTTCTACCTTGACATTGAAAATTAAAGAATCCCTTTTAACTGTCAGCTAAGACTGTGCTTCTGGATTGTCAATGAGGATGCTTAATCTTAAAAATAAAAATCATCAACTGTGCTGCTAAAATGTGAATCTCTTAATGGGCCCTAGAATTAACTTATCACTTATTTTCAGACATTGTAATTACTGTGTATGGGTGGAGGATATGTATTCATATTTAGAGCAATATAAAATTAAAGGGAAAATGTGAATTCCTAAATATATTTCATGATTAACATACAGTTTATTCCCGGAGGACATAATTCTAGTACATATGTGATATTTATATAGGCATATTTTGGAGCAATACAAGTGAGAGGGAAAAACAACAACATAAGGACTGAGTTAAAAAACTGATTGATGCAGTTCAATTCTTCCAAAACAATAAACCTCTGTAGAGGAAAACTTTAAAAAGACTGAGAGAATGATGCAGGACATGTCTGGAAGAATGTGTGAACTGGAGTGGGGTAGTGGGCAGGGAAATGGGAATATGCCTAAATTGAACCGGAAAATGATCTACGAAATACACAAATCATCAATAATAGTATTATATTGAAATAAAAATAATTCCATAGTTGAAACAAAAAATAAATAAATTTCATCCACTTAATGATCAGTCAACATTTTGTAAGCAGCGAGGAGATGGAAGTATTGTAAGAGCCAAGAGAAGAAGAAGTAGACAATCAAAAGGAAACATTCTTTTTTTTTTTTTTTTTTTTTTTTTTTTTTTTTGGTCTTTTCGAGACAGGGAGGAAACAGATTCTTGCAGGCTACTGGGAACTGACTCATGTGGAAGTAAAGTAATGTTGGTAGCATGCCCAAGACACGTTAAACTCGTTCAGACAAAAACATAGAACTGGGTTAATGGTTGGGAAGCCAAAACATTGGCAAGGAAAAGCTGGCAGTTGTTCACTGCTGGGTGAAGGAGCCTTGATCTTCTTTAAGCAGTGATGCTAGACAGGCTGAACAGGCTCCAGTGGATTTACCCACATGAAGCAACAGCTTTGTATACAATCTTAACTCAATAGACCTTAGTTCTCAGGGTGGGCAATGGGCGTGCAGTTAGGGAAGGGGAGGTTAAATATTAAGATATGTCATGAGAAATTGACAAAAAGAAATAAAATATATTAAAATTGTAAAATATCTTTAAGTAAATCTTACCATGAAAAAAGACTTAGACAATAAAAAACATTAAGACATAAAAGAAATAAATGAAAGATACCAGAAGATTGAAAGACCTTCCATGCTCATAGATTGGTAAGATTAATAATATGAACATGGCAGTTCCACCAAAAGTTTCTTCACATTAAATTCCATACCCATTAAATTTCCAACAAAATTATCCACATAAATTTTTAGGGAAACAGAAAACCAAGGATAAACAAAAGAATCCTGAGCAATAAAGAGCTTCTAGACATTTTAATCATCTCTGATATCACATTATACTACCAAGTTATAGTAGCATCAACAGCATGACAGTGGCATAATAAAACATTGTTCAGTGGAATATAATTGAGGATAATATTTTAAATCCATTGACTTACAAATTTTTGTCTTACCTGATTTTTGTCTAAATAGTCAGAAATATATTTACAAGAAGTGACAGCATACATGAACTGTAGAAGAAAATGAAATCAATCTGGTGCTGACTTCAAATTCTCATCTCTACTGACTACTTTTCAGATAGTGCTGGAAGGTGCAATGCATGCTAGTGAAAGAGAAAATTAATCATCATTCTTACCCAGATGAGACTCCTGAGAGATACAAACACAAAAGCCCTGGAAAGATGTAGCCTTCCTTGCAATAGTGGCACAAATATGATAAGAGTAACCAACTACTTTTTAATTGGATATAAGTTCCATTTCAAATGATGAACATATAGCTGACATTCATATATGGTCTGGTAACCTGAGGCTAAATAGCCCACAGGCCATTGAAGAAACCGTAATACAATTATTTTTTAATATATAAATTATTAAATTATTTCTATCAGTTATTTTTATAACCTTAGATTAATGAATCTCTCAAATTTTATGAGAAACATCCTTATATGGCATACAATAATTAATACAGGGAAATATAGGGAACCACAACTGGACATAGTGGAGAGAATGAGAGGCTATAGACTAGTTTTTCCTGAATTGGAAATGTAAATCAAACTTCTGCCTCCAAAGGCTCAAGGATCATTGCAGAAGAGATTGTAGAAAGATTTTAAGGGCAGGAGGAGGATGACCACAAGGAAACAGGATTTTACAGATAGCTTTCCAGTTACTAATATGAACTCACATCTGTGCTGACAGCATTGGTAGGCTCTAAGTAAGCTAAAGCCAGACAAATATGAACATAGACTCTATAGAAACATGGATAAGAATATTAAAATATACCAGATGGCTATTTGGAAGGAGAGAGCCAGTTTCATTTAAGGGCTGAGAATCTTAGTAGGTTGGCCAGGTTCCAGTGGATGAACATACAATAAAGGGCATTTAATGAGATAATCTTGACTTTATAGGCCTTAATACACACACACACACACACATGCACACACACACACACACACACACACACACACACACACACCTAGAGTACAGAAATTTGTGGGGGTTAGTAAGTGGAGTGCATATAGGGACTGGATCTAAATGTTATAAAACTTTATTGTACAAGTTCACAAAACTTCAGCTGAAAATTAATTTTGTAATAGTTGCACATACTAAGGTAAGAGGTTATGAGTAAACCTGCAGCAGTATTTTGAATTTTACTCTTTCTTTTAATATTTATCTATCTGCTGCCAATATTTTAGTATTTTTCAGAGCTCCTGTGAAGTTGATTCAGACACATTATAATTTTTTAAGGTTACTGTGAGGTCATGCATCTTTGTAATGCACAATTTTGCTGATAATCCTCTAGACACCTGTTTTATAAATAAAAATCAGCTGATCACAAATTATACAAGGCATATGGAAGTTTTAAAATTGGTTATAATATGAATGGAGATATGGATAGTTCAGCAGTTAAGAGTACTTGTATCTCATGTGGAGGAATCTGATTAAGTTTGCAAAACCCACATGGTACTTAACAACCACCGATATCTTCAGTTGTAAGAGGTCTGATGCTGTCTTCTTTCCTCTGTGGTTATTGGATGCACATGGTGCATAGATGCAGGCAGATCATTAATATACATAAAATATAAACAATATAATAAATTGATATTTCTCATGCTTCTCTATAGAAGTGGTGGTAGTTTAGATGATAGTCATACTTAAACTCTAATTACAGTGTTAGGTTGAAATGTGTAATATGCACACTCATAGACATGAACTCACTGAAATCTTATCATTGTTATTATCTTGCTCTAGTTATGTTTAAATCTACTTCTTGTGATTACATAAATGAAACATTTTTGGTCTAAAATATGTGAATACTTATTTGTCTATAAAAGTTAGACATTTCAAACTAGAGTGTAAACATATCTTATCTAGTAGAAACAAAATTAGCAAATGTCTTCTGTGTTGCTGAAGAACCCAAATACCAGTAACTTCAGGTTTTGGTCAGTTTTCATCTAGCTGTACTGGGATTAAACTATATTAACCTTTACTCATGAGAGGCATTTTTCCAAATACTAGAAAAGCAGGAATATGAAATCTTGCTCTATTATTTATATTCTGTGAGCAAGTAGGAGCAGTGCATCTCTGTACAGAGGCATAACATGCTGAAAATCATGCAAAGAAAAGAAGTCTGTTTATGATTTTGATAAATAATTGGATGAAGTAGGTAAGAAGAAATATACAGAACCCAAACTACTGTACAGGACTAGAAAAGAGATAAATATTATTTTAAATAAATATTAGAAGTAAAAATTAAAGGAAGAAATAAATTGAAATAATGGAGAGGGGCTAGGATGATTGATCAGTGGGTAAAGACAACAAGCTGACAACCTGACTTAGGTGGAAGGAAAGCTTGATGTGACTATACACATCTGTAATCCTTACACTCCTTCAGGAAGATGAGAGGGAGACAAGAGAATATACCAGAGGTTTATAACCCAGATATGTTCGAGTACATGGTGCAGTGGCAGAAACAAGAGACCCTTTTCAAAAGCCAAATGAAAGAAGAGAATTCCCTTTCGAAATTTTTCTTCTGAATTTTAAATGTATGCTATGGCATGTTCATGCCTGTACATACACAGAAAAGAAAGAAACATGTATGGAACAAATACGATTTATTTTTATTTTTTTTAATTTTATTTATTTTTGTGTGTGTTTGAATGTACTGTCTACATGTAGGTTTGTGCACCCGTGTCGTGCAACGCCGCGGAGGTCAGAAGAGGGTCTTGGATTCCACTGGAACTGGAGTTCTCCTGGAATTGGAGTTACAGACGGTTCTCAGCCGCCATGTGGTTGCTGGGGATCGAACCTGGGTCCTCTGCAAGAGCAGTCGGTGCTCTTAACTGCTAGGCTTTCTCTCCAGCCCCACAAATACAAATTTTTAAAAGAATGGACACACTACATATATCTATGCTTAAATTTTACTATTTTCTGAATTTGTATGAAAGGTCCTCAGTATCAGCTGGGAGGGTCGATTAATGATAATATTCAATACATAATGAAAAATAAGGTTTTTTTTCAGTCTCTAAGCCACAATTGTTAAGAACTTTGAAATCCTGAGGAGAGATATCTTTTTAGATGGGTTTTCAATGCTAGCCACTGTCAAAAGAATTAGAAGTGCAATATTTCAGAAACCCTACAGGATGTAAATATACAATAAGACAAGCCTCTTCAAAATCAAAGTGTCCACTTATTGCTTCTTGAAAGGAATCTTTATGCCAAAAGTGTAAGAAAGATTGTTAAGATTGTTAAACCACCATGTTTTGAAAAACATACATCTCCTACCTATAAAAATTAAATCACATGCATATTTTACATTAATCTGTTTTTCTTTCTTAATTTTTTATTGAGTTTTTGTAAGTTTCATACAACAGCTCTTAATCCAAATTAGACAACTTCCCTATTTGTGACCCTTCCATACCAGAACTCATGCATTCTGCCACACCTATTATGTCTTGTCTTGTATTTTATCTCAGTGTTTTTTTTTTACTTTTTCAATGCAGAAGTTTACTGTTTTGGTCTGCTTTTTGAACAAGTCGTTTCTCTTGTTGTTCCTTCTAATTTTATATTAGTCCAATATATATATATATATATATATATATATATATATATATATATATATATTTATACAAGTGTGTGTGTGTGTAACCTAATAATTCCAATTAGTGTTGCCCTTATGAACATGGGTTTTGAGCTGACCACATAGGTTTGGGCAACCTATCAAGGGGTTCGTCACTGAAGAAAACAGATTCTCCCTCTCCAACGATCCAAGGCTGGAGCCCTATGAACTCCTCCCCCATCCATGTTGGCATATCAATTGGTGTGGTCTTGTGCAGGTCTTGCTTAGGCAACCATGTTATGAAGATTTCATGGACGCAACATCCCTGCCATTTCTGGAAGATACTATCATGCAGTAGTCGTCCCAATCCTCTACCTCTTCCAATGTTTCTCCCTCTTCTTCCTCGATGTTCCCTAAGCCTTAGGTGTAGGGATTGCGTCCTAGGTGTCTCGTTTGGAGCTGCATACCCTACAGTGACTTCTTCTCTGCATTTTAACCAGTTATGGCTCTCTGTAATAGTCTGTCTGCTGCAAAAATAAGCTTCTTTGATGAGGGATGAGAGTTGCACTTATTATGGGTATTAAGTATTCAGAATATGGTTGGAAGCTATAGTATTAGGAGAACCTACTCTAGGGTTTATGACTTCTCTGGCCATAGGTTCTTCATTAGGTTTATATACCAGGCATGAGTTCCTTCCCATTGAGTGAGTCTCAAGTCCAACCAGCCAACTGTTAGTTACCCCTAGGATACAAGTACTACTATCACAACATTGAGGGAGATCTTGTTTGAGCCAGTCATCAACTAGTATGACTGGCAGGATTTACAGATGAATAGGACTGTTGATAACTCTTCTCTTTCGGCAACTTACATAGCACCTTCTAACACTATATGAACTAGCTCTCTGGCAGAATACTTCCAAGTCAGTACCAACTTGACTTCTCCAACTCTTCTGANTTTTTTCTTTTTTTTTTTTTTCTTTTTACTAAGATCTCAAGTTTTATATCTGCAGTACCATTTCTCTGTTCTTACTGATAAGTTATTTCTGGTTGTACTTTCCTTTTGGGTGCTTAAGGACACACAGCCCAGATTAACCAAGTTTTTTTTTGTTTTCTTGAGGTCAGTTGAGGATCTGGTCCTCAGGGGTCTCTCAGGGTTTTTTGGGGGGAGGAGGGAGAAGCCCTTTACTCCTTTCATCTTTTCATTTACCAGTTCCATCCACTTGAGGACAAAATCAGGTCTTGCTAGAACAGGCTTCCTTTTCTGAAGCATGAGCAGACTTTCCTCTTTATAGACTGTACTTCAGACTTTATAGGCTGAAATCCCATTAGTGGATCTCCAAGACCTCATTGAACAGGAAGACTGGTGACCCATATTTGCAGGACATTTCAAGAGATGCCCCCATGCATAATCCCCTAAGACTTGGATGGCTTGTGAGGGCAAGGAACAAAGTTATGCTTAGGTCCCTCCGCCAAATTGGTATTGTCGTTAAGTACCCAGAAATTCTAAGTTGCACCAGTCTGTTACATTGCAACTATATTAAAATTGAATCTTTTGACAACAAACTGTATGCAATTTCCATATCATATTTCTTGATTCACATTTTTCTATTTTAATTTTATATCACTCTAAAAGATACATACATAGCCTCCATCTTATACCAAATATCCAAGATCTGAAAATAAATGGTAGGTTAAATCTAGAATTTGTTTAGGGAATCACAATATAAGAGCCGAGTTGTTTTCAGATCATTAGGAATATAACAATAATGTTGCTCAGTTTGTCTTACAACTAGGTACTTGGTACTAGCATCCACAAATGAGGGATACCATGCATCGTTTGTTTTTCGGGGACTGTGCTACATCACTTACCATAAAAGCTTCTAGTTCCATCCATTTACCTGCAGATTTCATGATGTCATCTTTCTTTACTGCTGCAAAGAACTCTATTGTGTACATGTACCACATTTTTTCTATCCACTTCTTGGTGGAGGGGAACTTGGGTTGGTTCCAGCTCTTCGCTATTGTGAAGAGAGCTGCAATAAAAATGGCTGTACATGTATCTGCGGTAGGAAAAATCTGATGGATATATACCCAGAAGTGGTATGCCTGGGTCAGGTGGTAGGCTCATTTTGAGTCTTTTGAGGGTCCTCCATACTGCTTTTCACAGTGGTTGTGCAAGTTTGCATTCCCACCAGCAGTGGATGAGTGTTCTTCCTTTTCCACACACTCTCCAGCATTTGGTATGTATGTGTTTTCTTGATCCTAGCCAGTCTTATGGGGTGAGATGATATCTTAAGGTAGTTTTAATTTGCATTTCATTAATTATTAGTGATGTTGAACACTTTTTAAGATGTTTCTCAGCCATGTCTATTTCCTCACTTGTGAAGCCTCTGTGCAGCTCTTTACTCCATCGTTTGAATGAGTCATTTGTTTTCTTCTTTGTTTTTTGAGTAGTTTATGTATTCTGGAAGTTAATGTTCTGTCAGATGTATGAACAGTTTCCTGTTCCACTCTGTGGGTTTTCTCTTCACTTCTCCGATTGTTTCTTTTGGTGTACAGAAACTTTTGTGTTTAGTAAGGTCCCACTTGTCAATTGTCGACCTTATTTTCTGTGAAGCTGTTGTCTGATTTAGAAAGACTTTTCCTATACCTATGTCTTGTAAACTGCTGCCAACATTTTCTTCTATCACCTTCAGAATTTTGGGTTTCAAACTGAAGTCTTTGATCCACTTGGAGTTGATTATTTACAGAGTGAGAGATAGGGGTTTAATTTTATTCTTCTACAAATGGTGATCCAGTTTTGCCAATACCATTTGCTGAAGGTGCTGTCTTTCCTCCATTGAGTCGTTTTGGCCCCCTTGTCAAATATGAGGTGGTTGAAATTATATGTGCTCAAGTTTAGATCCTCATTTTTGTTCCATTGGTCCACAGGTCTGTTTCTGTGCCAGTACCAGTCTGTTTTTATGATTATAGACCTGTATTATAGTTTGATACCTACTATAGCAATCCCCCCTGGTATTGCTCTTTTCATTCAGGGTTGCTTTGGCGATTTGGGGTCTTTGGTTGTTACATATGAATTTAAGAATTTTTTCCCGAGTCTGTGAAGAAAGTTCTGGGGTATTAATTGGAATTTCATTGAATTGGTATGTTAATTTGGGTAGAATGGACATTTTTACTATATTAATTTTTCTAATCCATGAACATGGGAGGTCTTTCCATCTTCTGATATCTTCTTCAATCTCCTCCTTGAGGAGTTTAAAATTTTTTTGTAGAGATCTTTCGTGTCTTTGGTTAGCTTTATTCCTAGGTATTTTATTGTTTTGGAGGCTACTGTGGTTGGGAAGGTTTCCATGTATTCCTTATTCAGTTGCTTGTTGTTGGTGTAAAGAAAGGCTACTGATTTTTTATGTTAATTTTGTATCCCACCACTTTACTGAAAGTCTTAACTGTTTCTAGGAATTTTCTGGTGGCGGTTTTAGCATCCCTTAGGTAAATTATCATATAGTCTACAAAAAGGAATAGTTTGGCTTCCTCTCTTTCATTTTGTATTCCTTTAATTTCCTTTTCTTCCCTTATTGCCCAAGCCAGTGTTTCAAGCACTATATTGAAGAGGAGTGGCAACAATGCCAGATTCCTACCTTTATGGGGAATCCTTGTAACTTTTCTCCATTTAGGATGATGCTGGCTGTGGGTTTCTTGTATATGGCTATGATTATGTTGAGCAATGATCCTTCCAGTCCAGTTACCTCTAGTACTTTGATCATGAATGGATGCTGCATTTTGTCAAAAGATTTGTCTGCATCAATTGAGATGACTTTGTGGTTTTTGTTCTTCAGTCCATTTATGTGTTTTATGATATTTACTGATTTTCATACGTGGAACCATCCCAGAATCTCTAGTATGAATGCAACTTTTTAAGGGTGGATGAACTTTTTGAATGTGGGTCTCTATATGGTTCCTGAGTATTTTGTTGAGAATTTTTGCATCTGAGTTCATTAATGAGATGGGTATGTAGTTCTCTTTTTAGGTTGCATCCTTTCCTGATTTTGGAATTAGAATGATGCTGGCTTCATAGAAGGAATTTGGGAGATTCCCCTCTGCTTGTATCCTTCTGAACAGTTTGAGTAATAATTGTTTAAGTCCTAACAGCTTCTAGCTCCATCCATTTACCTGTAAAGTTCATGGTGTCATCTTTCCTTAATACTGCACAGAACCATTGTGTAAATCTTCCACATCTTCCTTATCCCCTCATCCATTGAGGGGCACTTAAGGTGCTTCTAGCTCTTTGCTATTGTGAAAAGAGCAGCAGTAAATATGTTTGTTTAAATATCTATGCTATAGGATTAATTCTTTTGATATACACCCAGGAGTGTTATGAATGGTTCAATAGGTTGATTTATTTATTTTTTGTCTCTTAAGTGTTCTCAACACTGCTTTCCATAGGAGTTGCACAAGTTTGCAAACTCAGTAGCAGTGAATGAGTGTCCCCTTTTCCACACAACCTCTTCAGCATTTGATATAATTTGTTTTCTTGATCATAGACAGATTACTGTGGTAATATGAAATCTTAAAGTGGTTTTAATGTGCATTCCTTAATTACTAATAATGTTGGAGACATTTTAAGATGGTTCCTGGCCATCTTTATTTCTTCACTGGAGAAATCTCTGTACAGGCTTTTTGCCCAACTTTTACTTGCTCACTTATTTTCTTGGTCCTTAGTTTTTTGAGTAATTTATAAACTCTGAATGTTAAACCTATCTCAGGTGTTTCACTGGTGATTTCCTCTACTCTGTGGGGTTTCTCTATATTTCAATTGTTTCTTTGGCTGTACAAAAGCATTTTGATTTAATGTGGTCCCATTATTGATTGTTGACCTTATTTCTTGCACAACTATGGTCTGATTTATAAAGTCTCATCTTACACCAATATCATGGAGGTTACTGCCAATGAGTTTTGTAACATTTTCACCGTTTCAGGTTTCACATTGTGGTCTTTGATCCATATATAGTAGAATTTTGTGCAAGGTAAAAAGGTCAGGGTTTAGTTTCACTCTTCTATAAGTAATGATCAAGTTTTGCCAGCACCATTTACTGAAGATACTGCCTTTCCTCCATTGAGTGTTATTGTCCCCTTTGCGAAATATCAGTTGGCAGAAATTGCATGTCCTCACTTTTGGGTCTTCAATTTACTTCCATTGATCTATGGGTCTATATTTGTGCCAATACCATGGTGTTTTTATGATTATAGAAATTTTGGCTGTACTTTTTATAATTCTGTGAAGAAATGGTGAATTGGAAAGGGGGGATGGGTGGGAGAGGGACACGGGTGTATATTCGATTAAGGCATATTTAATTGACGTGAGCTCAGCAAGTACCCAGTTTCGCCTAGACACTGTCTACAGGACACATGGTGTTTTAGGACTTAGTAAAAGTAAAAGTAAACATGTGTATATTAAACAACATTGGTTTACAGAATCTGATAAAAATGGTAATGCATCTGAATTAAATGGAGATATAATTCGCTGTTGCCCACATTTGCTTTACATAAAATCTGTAGAGCAAGAACTTTGGGATTGACACATACAAATGTTCTCTATAATTTCTCTGTTGTACAGTATCACCTTGTAGCATTCTCTTTAAGATGATTTAACGTAAAAATTAAGTTTGCTTCCCAAGTTAATCATATATAGTCACCCAAAACAACATGGGTGAATTTGATGAAATCTGTGCCTTGACTCCACCCTATAGTCATGTATAATACAACTGTCTTCTGGAGACTCATACGCTAAAAAAAGGGGGGGGGGATACAGAAAGACATGAAACCTTTTCATCAAACCCTTGCAATTCAAATCTTAAAACTAACTATGGGAAAAGATTTGTTTGTTCCAACAGGACAAAACGTCACCAACTTAACGGCTGAGAAAGAAAAGATACAGGTTTGCATTGAGTAGGATGTACCAAAAAGTGGCAACGGAAAGCTGACCCGTCTGAACATTCAAAGGAAGAAACGCCTCAGATTGCCATAAACACATCGAACCCCTCTGTGGATCCTAATGTAACAACTATTTATAAGAGTCCTATGAAACTTACTTTCTCGGTGCCACAAAGGTTCTGAAATGAGAGACTTCCACTCTCCTTGCCCTTCCCACCATCAGAACAAGGAGAAATATTACAATGATGAGGTCGCTCCCCAACTGTAAATTGGAGACAAACTATTGTAGAGGTAATCTCTTATAAAAACCGGTAAAACTGCTTTTCTTTAATTGACTAATAAACATGGTAAGCTGTGGAAAGGGATTTCTCCTCTGTTCCGAACCAAATATAATACAAAGTCCTAAGGGCTAATGCACTCAGGCAAAATATATTAATACAGGATCTCTGGCAACATCAATGGATTATTCTACCAGGTGGAGATGTTGGCCAGTGGATCTAAGGCCCCACAAAAAGGTAAAGGGCTCCTTGCCTCTAAAGTTGTGATACCTACAGGAGGATAGGCAATAATACCCTGCTCCGAAGACCTGACGTTAACATGGATGGATGTATTGAGACCACACATGCAAGTGGTATAGATGGTCTCTGGAAATGCAGAGAGTGTACCAAAAAATGCCACTAAAACTAACCAATAAAGCAAATATGGGCCTCCTGGAGTTCAAGCAATACTCCACCGTCAGCACCAGCTACACCTCACCTGCCTGGAAAATAATGTGTCATCAGAGCGGCCATGTGTCTGTATATCCCAACTCTAATCGGCTATTGGCTCTCCCCTTGGAGAAATAACCCATGGCGATGCCACAAGCTTACAAAACATCCTCTACAGGTTATGAGATTTTATAAGCCACAGTTAGACCCTTTCATATTTAACAGGGGGGAAAATTGTAAATCAAAATATGGATAACAGATCCAAACATGGGCTATGCTAAAGTAACCTACCAAAACAATTATGCTGCTTAAATCCTATATATCTAATTGCTTGTTCGTCATTAGTAGGAGCGAAAGGTTAAATCACCTGGACAAACGTGTCAGCCCATGAAGAAACAGCCAGATTGACCAGAGTCCAAGTCAACAGCTCCAGAGAGATGGACTGTTTAACCTCTCATCCACCTTGCCCATTTTCTAAGCACTAGGGACAACCGCTGCAGAAGAGGGGTGCGTGGTAGAATGTAAGGGCTGACGATTGGGGGTGAAATGGTGAAACTGAAAGCAATGATTCTGGATCAACTATGATCACTTGATTGAACAAACAACCTGTCGAACCCCCCCACACTGGAATGGTGGGGCTGTAGGATGTTTGGGCACAAAAAAGCCTGCAGATAAGGTTTTACATTAAAGGATGCTTGTACTCATGGATTTTTTTTTTTTTTTGAAAAATGGAAAAAAAAAAAACAACTGAGAGAAAGATGCAGGACAGTTAGGGCAGAATGGATGAAATCTTCTGGAATGGGGTGGGGGTGGGGGGGGAGGGAAGGGAAATAAGCCTGAACTGAATTGGAAAAAAAATGTATTAAATGCAAAAGCATCAATAAAAACAACAAAATTTAAAAAAAAAAAAAAAGAAATTTGGCTGTACTTTTTATAATTCTGTGAAGAAATTCAGGGAGATTTTGATTGGAACTGCATTGAAAAAATATATATCTTTGGATAGGAATAGCCTTTTAAATTATTTTGTAATTAATGAGTGAGTGCATTTCATACAACATTTCTTAATTTAGACTCATTCCCTGCTCCCAATCTATGGGCCGAACCTCATGCCCCCCGCCCCCCCATCCAGAGATCATGGATTCTGCAGTACATGTTAAGTTCCATCTTGCGTCTTTTTCTCAGTCGTTTATAACCTTTTCCAATGCACAAATTTACTGTTTTGGTCAGTTTCTTTGAATAGGTTCTTCTCTCTCCATCTCTCTTTGTTGCCTTTAATTTTTTACTTATATCTAAAATAGGCATATATATACATCTCCACCACACATAAATCAAAATTAAAAAATCTGAAACTAAACTATAGGTCAATTCCAAATTACATTTAGAGATTTATATTTTAACAATAAAGTTGCACGCAGGTAAAAACAAGTATATTTTACATTAATTTATTTTAGAATGTGAATACATATCTTCCACGCATATTCAGTATTACAGTGTGTGAATACAAGTGGTAAAGTGTCAATTCTAGAGACCATTAAGAGATTCTAATTATAATAGCACAGTTGCTATCAGATACAATGAAATATAAATAATAAATTTTGCTCAGTTTGCCTTACAAATGTTGTTGGCATCCAAAAGTAATGAAACCATTTGCCTTTTTTATTGATACGTTGTGTATTTCATACATCACTGTCCAATTCAGTTCAGCATATATCCCCTTCCCGTTCCCCCCACCGTACCCCTACCCATCCCAGCTCGTGCATTCTGCCGTAACTTAACTTTTCTGCATCTTTTTTTTTTTTTTTTTTTTTGGAAATAACATAGTTTGTTTTGTTTTTTCTTTTTTTTAACAATAAGTGATAATTTTGTGAGTACAGAAGGCATCCTTCATGGAAAACCAATTTGTGAGCAGTTGGGCCCAAACCCACACAGCTTATGGGTCTCACCATCCAGCCGGGGGGGGGAGGGGGCTTGTACGTTCAATCAAATTGATCAAATGAGTGGCCAGTCTATATTTAGTTTTCCTTCTTCTTCTTCGTCCTCATTCTCCATTCAACCCATCCGCAGCCCTTAAATTCTACCGTGCCCCCTCTTCCGCAGATGGTGCCCTAGGCTTAGAAAAGGGGCACAGGTGGATGAGGACAAACAGGTCTACTTTCTCTGGAGCTGTTGTCCTTGGTCGCTAGTCCCAATTCTGGCTCTTTTCTTTCATGGGCTGCCAGCTTGTCCAGGCATAACCTTTTGATCCTACTAATGAAGCACATGAATTAGATATATATATATTTAAACAGTAGATATATAGCCTTTCAATCCTACTTAGTTGCGGGGGGTAGTGTTACTTTCCTTCACTTTAGTATAATGGCTTATGAAGTGTTCCATCCATTTACTTGCAAAGTTTCATGACGTTCCCTTTTTTTTTTTGGTTTTTTTTTTTTGGTCTTTTCGAGACAGGGTCCCCCTGTAGCCCCAGCTGTCCTGGATCTCACTCTGTAGACCAGGCTGGCCTTGAACTCACAAAGATCCGCCTGCGCCCCCATGCCTGGCTTGACATCATCTTTCTTTACCGCTGCATAGAACTCCATTGTGTAGATATAGCAAATTTTTGTTATCCAGTTATCTGATAAGTGGCATTTGGATTGGTTCCAGCTCTTTGCTATTGAGAAGAGAGTTGCAATAAACATAGCTGTGCATGTATGTTTGCAGTAGGATGTGTCTTGTGGTATATTCCCAGGAGTGCTATAGCTGGGTCAGGTGGTAAGTTCATTTTGAGTCTTTTAAGGGTTCTACACACTGCGTTCCATAGTGGTTGTACCAGTTTACATTCCCACCAGCAGTGGAAGAGTGTTTGCCTTTCCCCACAACCTCTCCAACATTTGGTGTCTTTTGTTTTCTTGATCTTGGCTCGTCTTATTGGAGTGAGATGATACCTTAGTGTGGTTTTAACTTGCATTTCCTTAATCATTAATGATCTCGAACACATATTAAGATGTTCCTCAGGCATCTTTACTTCCTTACTGGTGAAGTCTCTGCTCAACTCCATCTTCTGAGTAGGTCATTTGTTTTCTTACTTCTTTGTTTTTTAAGTAGTTTATATATCCTGGATGTTAATTCTCTGTCCAGATGTATAAGTGGTGAATGTTTCCTCACCTTCTTTGGGTTTTGTCTTCACTTCCTTGACTGCATCTTTAGCTGTACAAAAGCTTTTGAGTATGGTGAGGTTCCACTTGTCAGCTGTTGTCCTTATTTCCTGTGCAGCTGGTGTCTTATTTAGAAAGTATTTTACTACTCCTATGTCTTGTAGGTTGCTGCCACAGTTTTAATCTATCACCTTCAGGATTTCAGGTTACAGGTTGAGATCTTTGATCCATTTGGAGTTTATTTTTGTACAGGGTGGGAGTTAGGGGTTTAATTGTGTTCTTCTACAAATGATGATCCAGTTTTGCTAAAACCATTAGCTGCAGATGCTATCTTTCCTCCATTGAGCTTTTTTGTCCCCTTCTCAAATATGAGATGGCTGAAGTATATAAGTACAGTTTGGATCTTCAATTTTGTTCCATTGGTCAATGGGTCTGTTATTTTTTGTTTGTTTGTTTGTTTTGTTTTGTTTTGTTTGCCAGTACTAGGCTGTCTTTATGACTATAACCCTGTAATATAGCTTGAAATCTGGTAAAGTGATCCCCCCTGTATTGCACTTTTCACTTAGGGTTGCTTTAGCTATTCAGGGTCTTTTGTTTTTCCATATGAATTTGAGGATTTTTTACAAGTCTGTGAATAAGCACATGGGGATTTTCTTTGGGATTGCACTGAATCCATATATTAATTTGGATAAAACATATTTTTACTATATTAATTTTTCCAATCAATGAGTATGGGAGGTCTTTCCATATTTTGATGTCATTTTCAATCTCCTTCTTCAGGGTTTTAAAATTTTTGTTGTAGAGTTCTTTGGTGTCTTTGGTTATGTTTAGTCCCAGGTATTTTTTTAGAAGTTATTTTGATTGGGGTGGTATCTTTATATTCCTTCTCTAGTTGATTGGTGTAAAGGAAGGCTACTGATTTTTCTAGGTTTATTTTGTATCTGGCCACTTTACTGTAACTTTTAATCATTTCTAGGAGTTTTCTTGTGGAATTTTTACCGTCCCTTAGGTAAACTATCATATCATCTGCAAAAAGGGATAGTTTTATTCCTTATTTCCAATTAGTACTCCTTTAATTTCTCATTCTCGCCTTATTGCCCTAGCAAGCATTTCAAGCACTATATTGAAGAGGAGTGGCAATAGTGGACAGCCTTGCCATGTTCTGGCCTTTAAGGGGAATGCTTCCAACTTTTCTCCAGTTAGCATGATGTTGGCTGTGGATTTCTTTTTTTATATTTTTTATTTATTATATTTTAAGGGATTCACAATGTAAGATCACAGTTGTTTTCAGATCATATTGACATTGATCAGTTTGCCATACACTTAGGTAATTGGTGCTAGCATCCACAGAGGAGTGATACCATTCATCCATTGTTTGTTTTTCTGGGACTGTGTTACTTCACTCAGCATGATATATTCTAGCTCTACCCATTTACCTGTAAAGCTCATGATGTCATCTTTCATTACTGCTGCATAGAACTCCATTGTGTAGATATAACATATTTTCTCTAACCACTTGTCAGTTGAGGGCACTTGGGTTGGTTTGAGCTCCTTGCTATTGTGAAGAGAGCTGAAATAAACATGGCTGTGCATGTATCTCTAAAGTAAGATGAGTCTTGTGGGTACATGCCCAGGAGTGGTACAGCTGGGTCAGGAAACAAGTTCACTCCAAATCTCCAAGGGCTCTGCACACTGCTTTTAATAGTGGCTGTACGAGTTTACATTCCTACCAGCAGTGGATGAGTGTTCCTCTTTCCCCACAACCTCTCCAGCACTTGGTATCATTTGTTTTCTTGATCCTAGCCAGTCTTATTGGAGTAAGATGATATCTTAAAGTGTTTTTATTTGCATTTCCTTAATGATTAGTGATGTTGAACACTTGTTGAATTGTTTCTCAGCCATCAATAATTCCTCACTTGTGAAGTCTCTGTTCAGCTCTTTACTCCATCTTCTGAGTGAGTCACTTTTTTTCTTCTTCTTTGTTTTTTGAGTAGTTTATATATTCTGGAAATCAATGCTTTGTCAGATGTTTCTGCAGTGAAGGTTTCCTCCCACTCTGTGGGATTTCTCTTCACTTCCTTGATTGTTTCTTTTGATGTACAGAAGCTTTTGAGTTTAATGAGGTCCCATTTGTCAATTGTCGACCTTAATTCTTGTGCAGCTGCTGTCTGATTTAGGAAGTCTTTTCCTTTGCCTATGTCTTGTAGTCTGCTGTCAACTTTTTCTTCTATCGCCTTCAGAGTTTGGGGTTTCACATTGAGGTCTTTAATCCATCTGGAGTTGACTTTCGTACAGGGCAAGAGGTAGGGGTTTAATTTCATTCTTCTACAAGTGGTGATCCAGTTTTGCCAACAGCACTTGTGGAAGATGCTGTCTTTTCTCCACTGTGTCTTCTTGACCCCCTTGTCAAAGATGAGGTGGCTGAAAATGTATGTGCTCAAGTTTGGATCTTCAGTTTTGTTCCATTGGTCAACTGGTCTGTTTTTGTGCCAGTACCAAACTGGTTTTATAACTATAGCTCTGTAGTACAGTTTGAAGTCTAGTATAGAGATCCCCCCTGTATTGTTCTTTTCACTCAGGATTGTTTGGCTATTAGCAGTCTTTTGTTTCTCCTAAGGAAATTAAGGACATTTTTTCCCAAGCCTGTGAATAAACTCTTGAGGATTTTAATTGGGATTGCATTAAATCTATATAATAGTTTGGGTAGAATGGACATTTTTACTACATTAATTTTCCCAATCCATGAGCATGGGAGGTTTATCCATCTTCTGATATCTTCTTCAATTTCTTTCTTCAAGGGTTTAAAGTTTTTGTTGTAGAGATCTTTGATGTCTTTGGTTAGGCTCGTTCCTAGGTATTTTATTGTTTTTGAGGCTATTGTGAGTGGGAAGGAATCCTTGAATTCCTCCAGTTGCTTGTTTTGGTGAAAAGAAAGGCTACTGATTTTTCTAGGAGAAATTTGTATCCTTCCACTTTACTGAAGCTCTTAATCGTTTCTAGGAGTTTTCTGGTGGAGTTCTTACCTTTAAAGGGAGTACTTCTGTTATTTCCCCATTTAGGATGCTATTGACTGTGGGTTTCCTGTATATGGCTTTGATTACAGAGAGGAATGATCCTTCCAAACTAATTCCCTCTAGGACTTTAAGCATGAAGCGATGCTGGATTTTGTCAAAGGCTATTTCCATGTCAATTGAGATGATGGTGTGGTTTTTGTCTTTCAGTCCATTTATATGCCTGATGATATTTATTGATGATTTTCGTATGTTGAACTATCCCTGCATCTCTGGTATGAATCCAACTTGGTCATGATGGATGATCTTCTTGATGTGGGTCTGTATGCAATTTGCCATTATCCTGTTTATAATTTTGGCATCAGTGTTCATTAATGAGATAGGTCTATAGTTCTCCTTTTTGGTTGTATCTTTCCCTGGTTTTGGTAATAGAGTGATGCTGGCTTCATAGAAGTAATTAGGGATAATTCCATCTGTTTGTATCCTTCCAAACAATTTCAGTAATAATGGTTGTAAGTCTTTTTGAAATGTTTTATAGAATTCTGCAGTTAAACCATCTGGGTCTGGGTTTTTTTTTTTTAAGTTGGGAGGTTTCTTATTACATCTTCAATTTCTTCATATATTATGAGTCTGTTTAAGCTCTCGATCTCTTCTTGGTTGAGCTTTGGTGATTCCCAGGATTTCAGATATTCATCCATTTCTTCTAGGTTTTCAAACTTGGTAGAGTATAGGTTTTTTAGTATTCCCATATGATTTTCAGGATCTTTTCATTGTCTGTTGTGATATTTCCCTTTTCATCAAGGATTGCATTGATTTGGATTTGTTCCTTCTTTCTTTTGGTTAACTGGGATAGAGGTCTGTCTATCTTGTTTATTCTCTCAATGAACCAACTTTTGGATTCATTGATTTTTTGTATTGATTTCTTTATTTCTATTTAATTGATTTTTGCTCTGAGTTTTGTTTATTTTTTCCTGTCTGTTGCGTTTAGGGTTCATCTGCTGTTACGTCTCAAGTACTTTTAGTTGCAGTGTTAGATCGTTCACTTGTGCTCTTTTTGGTTTTCTGATGTAGGCACATAGGGCTATAAACTTACCTCTTAGGACTGTTTTTAAAGTATCCCATAGGTTTGTTGTGTTGTATTATCATTGTCATTCAGTTCCAGCAATGCTTTTATTTCTTTATCTCTTCCTTGACCCATTCATTATTCAAGAGTGTGTTGTTTAGTCTCCATGTTTTCTTGTAGATATTAGGGATTATCCTGGTGTTGAAATTGAGCTTTATTGCACTGTGGTCAGATACAATGAATGAAATTATTTCAATCTTTTTGTATTTGTGGAGGCTACTTCTGTGTCCCAGTATGTGGTCGATTTTGGAGAATGTTCCATGGGGTGCTGAGTAGAAAGTGTATTCTCTGGTATTAGGGTGGGATATTATCTAAATGTCTGTGAGGTCCATTTGGTGTATCATATTGTTCAGTTCAGAAGTCTCTCTGCTTATTCTTTGTCTTGTTGACCTGTCCAAAGTGTTCAGTGGGGAATTGAAGTCCCCTACTCTGAGTGTACTAGAGTTAATCTGTGTCTTGTTGTCTTAGAGAATTGTCTTTATAATGTTTGGTGCACCAGAGTTTGGTTCATATATATTCATAATTGTGAAATCTTCTTGGTGAATTGTTCCTTTGATAAAAATCTAATGGCCTTCTTTGTCTCTTGTGATTTCTTTTACTTTGAAGGCTATTTTGTCTGCTATTATAATAACACCTGCTTTCTTTTGGGTACCTTTTGCTTGGAATATTTTTTCCACCTTTTTACTTTAAGGTGGTGCCTGTCCTTGAAGGTCATATGCATTTCTTGTAGACAGCATATAGATGGGTTCTGTTTCCTAATCCAATCTCCCAGCCTATGTCGTTTGATTGAGGAGTTTAGTCCATTAATATTTAAGGTTATAACTGATAGATGTGTGTTGCTTCCTTTCACCTTGTTATCCATTTGCAGTTTTGGTTTAGGTTTCTACTTCTGCAGTTATGCTTGTATTTATTTCTCTTTCTAGGTACCTGGGGGTGGTTACTCCTTTCTTCTGTCCTTTGAATTGCTTCAATTATTCTCTGGAGGGTTGGTTTTCTGGACATGTATTCTATCATCTTGTTTATGCCATGGAAGATTTTTCTCTTCCCTTCAACTATAATTGACATTTTTGCTGGGTATAATAACCTGGGTTGGAATCTATTGTCCTTTAACACTGGAAATGCCTTGCTCCACGTTCTTCTTGCATTCACAGTTTGCACTGAAAAGATTTTTCTCTCTCCTTCAACTGTAATTGACATTTTTGCTTGGTATAGTAACCTGGGTTGGCATCTGTTGTCTTTAATACTGAGAATGCTTTGTTCCAGGTTCTTCTTGCTTTCATAGTTTGCCTTGAGAAGCCAATTGTAATTCTGATAGGTTTCCCCTTACAGGTCACTTGTTGTTTTTCTCTTGTGGCTTTCAGAATTTTGTCTTTGTTTTGGACATCTAGCATTTTAACTATTATATGGCGTGGAGAGTTTTTCTGATTTTGTCTGTTTGGAGTTTTATGTGCTTCTTGTATTTGTATTGGTTTGTCTTTTTTTAGTTTGGGGAAATTTTCATCTATTATTCTGTTGAAGATCTGATCAATACCATTCTCTTGGGATTCTTCTCCTTCCTCTATTCCTGTGATGCAGAGGTTTGATCTTTTCATAGTGTCCTACAGTTCCTGGTTGTTCCACTTTTGTGTATTTTTAAATTTTTCATAATCTTTCCTTGAGGTTTTTAGTTGTTCTATGTTATCATCCAGGCCTGATATTCTTTGTTCTGCTTCTTCCATTCCACTTCTGAGGCTTTTTCTATTCCTTTCCTCTTGATTGGATGCGTGTTTCATTTCCCTTTTCACTTCCTCTTCTGATTTCTTAAGTGTTTCGACTTCTTTATGGAGCTTCTCAATCTCTTCCTGTAGCTCTTTGCTTCACTGGTAGGTTTCTTCATCTTTTCCTACATGGGATATTTTCAGTGTTTCCGTTTCCTTCAGGAGTTTGTCATTCTCTCTCTCTAGGTACTTCTTGAGTTTTTCATTTTCTTTTCTTAATTCTTTGATTTGATCTTTATAATCTTGTACTTCTTTAAGTATGTTCACAATTGTACTTCTAATATCTTTGTACTGGGCCATCTCCAGGGGGATCCTACTGTAGGAAACTTCCACAGGTTTCGTAGAGCTTGGTGTGGAATTATCCTGCACCTTTCCCATGTTGTCTCTTCTTCGTGTACCTGGCATATGGGTTTCTCTTTGCCTGTATTCCAATGTGAATCCCAAATGCCTCTTCACTGTGTTGAAGGCTTTCTTTGTTTGCCTCCATCATATGCTTTCATTGTTTATTTGATTGATTTGTTTTTCTGGATTTCTTGTATATGGCTTTGATTACATTGAGGAGTGATCCCTCCAGTCCACTTCCCTCTAGGACTTTAAGCATGATGGGTTTCTGGATTTAGTCTAAAGCTTTTTCTGCATTGATTGAGATGATCATGTGGTTTTTGTTTTTCAGTACATGTATGTGTTTTATTATATTTATTGATTTACATATTTTGAACCATCCCAGCATCTCTGGCATAAATCCAACATGGTTATGATGGATGATCTTTTAGATGAGGTCTGTAAGTCATTGCAAGTATTTTGTTGAGAATTTTTGCATCTGTGTTCATTAATGAGATGGGTCTGTAGTTTTCTTTCTTGTTTGTGTCTTTGTCTGGTTTTGGTGTTAAAGTGATTCTGGCTTCATAGAAGTAATTTGGGATATTTCCCTCTGCTTTTATCCTTTTGAACAGTTTGAGTAATAATGGTTGTTATTCCTCTTTAAAAGGTTTATAGAATTCTTCTGTGAAACTATCTGGGCCTGGGCTTTTTTTTAGTTGGGAGTCTTTTTATTACATCTTCAATTTCCTCAAGTATTATTGGTCTGTTGAAGCTGTTGATCTCTTCTTGGTTAAGTTTGGGGAATCGCAGGATTTCAGTTATCCATTTCTCTTACGTTTTCAAATTTAGTAGAGGATAGGTTTTTGAAGTGTTCTCATATGATTGTCTGGATCTTTTCTATATCTGTTGAGATGTTTCCTTTCATCAGGAATGCTATTGAATTGGAGTTGCTTTTTCTTTCTTTTGGTTAACTCGGCTAGAGGTCTGTCTATTTTGTTTATGTTTTCAAAGAACCCCCTTTTGGATTCATTGATTTTTGCTCTGATTTTTGTTATTTCTTTCTGTCTGTTGGGTTTAGCATTCATTTGTTGTTGTCTCTCAAGTGTGGTTTTGTTGTTGTTGTTGTTGTTGTTAGCTTCAGTGTCAGATACTTTGTTTTCTTTCTGTTTTTTTTTTTTTTATGTGTGCATTTAGGTCTATAAATTTCCCTCTTTGGACTGACTTTAATGTATCCCACAGGTTATGTTGTGTTGTATTGTCATTTTCATTTAGTTCCAGGAATGGTTTTATTTCATTATTTTTTATTTCTTCCCTGACCCACTCATTATTCAGTATTGTGTTGTTTAGTCTCCATTTATTTTTACAGTTATTTGGCCTTACCATGGTGTTAATATTGAGCTTTATTGCACTGTTGTCTGATAGAATGTATGTAATCATTTCAATCCTTTTGAATTTGTTGACATTTCTTTTATGTCCCAGTATATTTTGGAGAATGTTCCATGGGGCGCTAAGTAGAAACTATATTCTCTGGTGTTTGGGTAGTATATTCTGTAGATGTCTGTGAGGGCCATTTGTTGTATTTTATTGCTCAGTTCTGATATCTCTCTGTTTATTTTTTTTTGTCCAGTTGACCTATCCATGGGGCTCAGTGGGGTGTTAAATTCCATCACTATTAGCATGGTGGGATAAATCTGTGTCTTGAGGTACTAAAGGGTTGTTTTTATAAAGTTTGGTGCAACAGAGTTTGGTACATAAACAGTTAAGATTGTGAAATCTTCCCGGTTATTTGTTCCATTGATAAGGATACAGTGGCTCACATTGTCTTTTCTGATTAATTTTCCTCTGAAGTCTATTTTATCTGATATTAGAATAGCTACTCGTGCTTGCTTTTTAACCATTTTCTTGGGATATTTTTTTCCATCCTGTCACTCTTAGGTGATGTTTGTCCTTGAGGGTGAGATGAGTTTCTTGTAGGCAGCATATATATGGATTCTGTTTCCTAATTCATTCTCCCAGTCCATGTCTTTTGATTGGGGACTGTGATAGTTAATCCTGGGTGTCAACTTGACTGGACTAAGGAACAAATAAGAGAAAAAGGGTCTTCTGATTGGACCACCTCAACCCGGATGTCCCACCCCAAATGTGGGCATTACCTTCTGCCGGCAGGCAGTATTTAAGGCCATGGCAGCGGGAGCTGGTCCCTTTTCCTCCTGCGGCTTGCTTCTCTCATCTGGTGAGTTTGTCTTGCTGCTGTGATCAACCTTTCGGATCCCAGCGTGTACTGAGACTGGCAGATCTCCTGGAATCCATTCGGGCCTTCAGCACTAGACTGGGACTACTGAGACATCCAGCCCTGCGACTGACAGTTCCCTGATTCCCGGCTCTCCAGTTCGGCGCTACTGTTTGAGACTCTGTCAGTGAGCAAATAATAAAAATTTATTAAAGTAATATATTCACCTGTTGCTTCTGTTTCTTTAGAGAACCCTGATTATATACAGATTTTGGTACCAGAAAGGTTGGTTTTCTAAGAGAAAAGCAGAATTGAAAGGATGGACTTTCTTTAGTGGTCTTGGTAGCTTTTGAGCCAGTTCTCCAACTCCAATGAAGTCTAGAGTTACTGAAGCCTCTCCTGGTGGCATGAAGAGGAATGATAATCCTTGGTCAGACTTTTGAACTATATTATGAAGATAGACCTGACTACCACTTTGTGAGAAGCAAAGAAATTTTAGCGACTCTATATATTAAACTTCGAGGAAATTGGAAGAAAATAATGAGAAATAATGATGTTGCCTTGTTGCTCCTATGGCATGTCTGGATAAATGATAGAGGAGGAAATATGGAGCTCGGTGATTAAAAATGAACCAGCTCCAGATTCGAAACAACAGTTTAAGGTTTCCAAGTGTGCTCTGAGAAAGACTCTTCTCTCCAGCGCCAAAGAGCTAAGAGGCTGAAAAATCAAGCTGGAAGCACTTATTATACATTTGGCTGATTTACAATGCAAATTTATATTCCCAGCCACGAAAATTTCAGCAGTCGAAGTGAGAGTACTGGTGGGGAAAGGGTGGACCCTGAAAACTTGGATTGGAGATGTGTGGGAGAACACATGATGAGTGATTTTGAAACCTCTGGTATTCTGAGGGATTTTCTTATTTCTGAGGAATTAATCTCCGCCAACTCAGAGAGAATCTCACACCACGCAGATCCCTCCTCCCAACACCTTTCCTGAGGAAACTAATCCCCCGCCTAACAGTGGGAGCTAATGTACCTCAGGGCTCAACAATTGTTGCCTCTAGGCTCTATAACCAGATTGAAGTCTAAGCAAGCCCCTCAAGGTGAATAGAAAGTGTGGTCCATCGAGGAGGTATGCTATACCACTAAAAATTAATGAGTTTGCCGATTCATCTCGGCAGAAGCCTAAGGAATATGTGTGGGAATGGATTTTTAAGGGTGTGGGATAATGTGGCAAGCAATATAAAATTGTGATCATACTGAGTTTATCGATATGAGCCCAATGAGTAGAGATTCTAGGTTTACATGGAAGCTCGAGCAGTTAAAAAAGGTGTTAAAGTTTATTTGATTTGGTTGGCTGATGTAATTATTACAACATGGCCTACTAGACAGAATTAGAGATGCCTGATATTCCCTGGCTTGTATTGATAAGGGATTGTGAGGGTCAGCCAGAGTGGGCATGCTCGAGTGGATTCGAAAGTGTAAAACCACATTCTCTACAAAATGAGGACCCAGAGGACATGCCTTTCCTAAATTTATAAGATGGAAAGTAACTGAGAGATGACACCAAACATTTGAAGAGCTTCGTATTTTGCTTTATTTCTTATGCCAGATCTTACAGTTACGAATAAGTTGTTGCTCGTTGCATAAATAACATGTACACATAATAGGTTAAAGGACCTACAGGTAGGCTCTCCAGGTGGCAACACTGAATCGCAGAAGGCAGATGAGCGTAGTTACCAAATATCATAATGGGTGGCAAAGGCAAAACAAATAGCATATATGGCATATACACAGAATGATCTTTGAAACTGGCTAATTAATCATAGGCGTTCCCAGGAACCAAATACATAAGAAGCCTACTAAGTTTTTATTTGATCTGTATAAGCAGAAAAGCTTAGAAAAAATGAACAAGAAGTCAACATTTGATTTTAGGAGTAGCGAATCCACCCAGTTGACCAGTTTCCAGACTTGAGACAGTTCACAGACCAGAACCCCTTGAATGAAGGGGTGGCCAGGTTCCAAAGGAAGGACCTTGTCACAATAAACAAAGAGTTATGCTGTTTGCCTTCCCTGTCCTTCCCCAGAGGGACCTGAGGCCTTTTACTAGGGTAACTGTACACTGGGGAAAGGAAATAATCAGACTTTTCGAGGCTATTGGATACTGGTTCTGAGTTGACGTTGATCCCAGGAGACCCTAAAAAGCATTGTGGCCCTCAAGTTAAAATAGGGGCCTATGGAGTCAGGTGATAAATGGAGTTTTGGTGAAGTCCGACTCACAGTGGGCCCAGTGGGTCCCAGAACCATCCCGTGTTATTCCCCAGTCCCAGAATGTAAATTGGGATAGATATAATTGAAATTGGCAGAATCCCCACATTGGTTCCTGATCTGTGGAGTGAGGGCTATTATGGTCGGAAAGGCCAAATGGAAACCATTGGTGTTGCCTCTACCAGGGAAAATAGTGAACCCAAAACAGTATCATATCCCTTGAGGGAATGCAGAGATTAATGCCACTATCAAGGATTGAAAGATGCAGGGGTGGTGATTCCTACCACCATCTCCATTTAACTCTCCAATTTGGCCTGTGCAAAAGACAGATGAATATGGAGAATGACACAGTTGACTATCGAAAACTCAACCAAGTAGTGACACCAATTGCACTGCTGTACAAGATGTGGTGTCCTTACTTGAGCAGATTAATATGTCTCCTGGTACCTGGTATACAGCTATTGATCTGGCCAATGCTTTCTTCTCAATTCACAGTTCATAAGGTCCCACCAGAAGCAATTTTCTTTCAGCTGGCAAGGCCACAGTATACTTTACTGTCTACTTCAGGGTATGTTAACTCTCCAGCCTTGTGCCATAATTAGTTAGAAGGGATCTTGATCACCTGACTCTCCCACCTAAATATCACACTGGTCCACTATATTGATGATGTTATGCTGATTGGACCCAGTGAACAGGAGGTAGCAGCTAGTCTAGACTTGTTGGTAAAGCATATGCACATGAGAGGATGGGAAATAAATCCAACTAAAATTCAGGGCCATCTACCTCGGTGAAATTTCTAGGAGTCTCAGTGGTGTGGAGCATGCAGAGACATTCCTTCTAAGGTAAAGAATAAAGTTGTGCACGGCCCCCCCTCCACCAGAAAGAGCACAACGTTTGTTGGGCCTTTTGGTTCTTCTGGAGACAGCACATTCCTCATCTGGGTGTGTTTACTAAGACCCATATATCAGGTGACTCGTAAGGCAGCAAATTTTGAGTGGGGCTTGGAACAGGAAAAGGTCTTCAACAGGTCCAGGCTGCGGTGCAGGCTGCTCTGCCCCTAGGGCCATATGATCCAGCAGACCCAATGGTGCTTGAGGTATCAGTGGCAGATAGAGATGCTGTCTGGAGTCTGTGGCAGGCACCCATAGGGGAATCACAGCAGAGCCCTTGGGATTTTGGAGCAAGGCTCTACCTTCATCTGCAAACAACTATTCTCCTTTTGAGGAGCAGCTCTTAGCCTGCTATTGGGCCTTAGTGGAAACTCGAACATTTGACAATGGGCCACCAATTCACCAGTGAGACCTGAGCTGCCCATCATGAGCTGGGTGTTATCTGACCCACCAGATCATAAAGTAGGACGTCACAGCAACATTCATTATCAATGGAAGTGGTACATACATGGGACAGGGCCGGGCAGGCCCTGAGGGCACAAGGCAAGTTGCATGAAGAAGTTGCCCAAATGCCTATGGTTCCCACTCCTGTTACAATACCTCCTGTGCTTAAGCATGCACCTATGGCTTCATGGGGTTTTCCCATGATCAGTTGCTGAGGAAGAGAAGACTAGGCCTGGTTTACTGATGGTTCTGCACGCTATGCAGGCACACCCAGAGGTGGACAGCTGCAGCATTACAGCCAATTTCTGAAACAACCCTAAAAGGACACTGGTGAAGGAAAGTCTTCACAGTGGGCAGAACTTCGGGCAGTGCACATGGTTGTGCATTTTGCCTGGAAGGAGAAATGGCCAGAGATTCAATTATATACTGATTCATGGGCTGTAGCCAATGGTTTGGCTGGATGGTCAGGGACTTGGAAGGAGCATGACTGGAAAATTGGTGAGAAAGTCATTTGGGGAAGAAGTATGTGGATAGAGCTCTCTGAATGGTCAAAGGATGTGAAGATACTTGTGTCTCATGTAAATGCTCATCAAAAGTGATCTCAGCAGAGGATGAGTTTAATAATCAAATAGATGGATGACTCCTTCTGTGGATAGTCAGCCTCTTTCTCCAGTATCCCTGTTGTTGCTCAATGGGCCCATGAACAAAGTGGTCATGGTGGCAGAGATGGAGGTTATGCATGGGCTCGACAGCATGGACTTCCACTCACCAAGGCTGATCTGGCTACAGCTGCTGCCGAGTGCCAGATTTGCCAACAGCAGAGACCAACATTGGCCCCTATATGGTGCTATTCTCCGGGGTGACCAGCCAGCAATCTGGTGGCATGTTGACTACATTGGACCACTTCCATCATGGAGGGGACAGCGTTTTGTCTTTATAGGAATAGATACTTATTTGGTTATGGATTTGCCTTTCCTGCACATAATGCTTCTCCCAAAACTACATCCAGGGACTTACAGAATCCTTATCCACTGTCATGGTATTCCTCACAGCATTGCTTCTGACCAAGGAACTCACTTCACAGCCAAAGAAGTGTGACTGTGGCCCTGGTCATGGTATCCACTGGTCTTACCATGTTCCCCACCACCCAGAAGCATCATGCTTGATAGAACGATGGAATGGCCTCTTGAAGACAGACACAGTTACAGTGCCAATTAGGTAGCAATCCTGGAGGGCTGGGCAAGGTTCTCCAGCAAGCAGTGTATGCTTGGAATCAGCGTTCACTGTATGGTACTGTTTCTCCTATAGCCAGAATTCATGGGTCCAGGAACCAAGGGGTGGAAGTAGGAGTGATTCACTCACTATCACCCCTAGTGACCCAGAGTAGGAAAATTTTTGCTTCCTGTACCCATGACCCTGCGCTTCTGCTGGTCTAGATGTTTGGCTCCAATGGGGGGAGTGCTTTTGCCAGGAGATACAGCAAACGTTCCATTGAACTGGAAGCTAAGATTTCCCCCTGGCCACTTCGGGCATCTACTGCCTTTAAGCCAAACAGGCTAAGAGGGAATAACGTAACGTAGGAGGAGTAATTGATCCAGATACCAGGGGAGGAAATTGGAATTTTTCTCCACAATGGGGGCAAGGAAGATATGTCTGGAGGCAGGAGATGCTGTAGGTGCCTTCTGGTGCTACCATGTCCTATGATTAAGGTCAATGGGAAACTCCAACAACCCAAACCAGACAGGACAATAAAGGCCCAGACCCTTCAGGGATGAAGGTATGGGTCACTCCTCCAGGGAAAAAGCCAAGACCTGCAGAGGTGCTTGCTGATGGTAGAGGAAATACAGAATGGGTAGTAGAAGAAGGTAGTCATAAATATCAGCTGAGCCATGGACCAGTTGCAGAAAACGTGGATTATAATAGATATTAACTTTTGTTCTATTTGGTTAAGAATGGTGCTTGTATATATATATATTTATATATATATTATTATATATATATATATTAAGTGGAGACTTGTGTTGTTCCCTTTTGAATGTGCAACTGAGATAGTGTTAAGTGTTGTCATATTTAGGTTATTAGATACTGAAGGACTAAGTTCTTCTCAAGGACATGACCACCCACTCTAAGATATAATGCTTTGCTATTGCACATGAGATACTTATAACATGTTAGGTGGAATTATGACCTGCCATGTTTGCAATTGACATTTAAGCAAGGGCTATTTATTGGGTGTCAAGTTGACAAGGGGTGGACTTGTTGATGGTTAATCCTGGGTGTCAACTTGACTGGACTAAGGAACAAATAAGAGAAAAAGGGTCTTGATTGGACCACCTCAACCCGGATGTCCCACCCCAAATGTGGGCGTTACCTTCTGCGGCAGGCAGTATTTAAGGCCATGGCAGTGGGAGCTGTCCCTTTTTCCTCCTGGGCTTGCTTCTCTCATCTGGTGAGTTTGTCTTGCTGCTGTGATCAACCTTTCGGATCCCAGCGTGTACTGAGACATGGCAGATCTTCTGGAATCCATTCGGCCTTCAGCACTAGACTGGAGACTACTGAGACATCCAGCCTGCAGACTGAGCAGTTCCTGGATTCACGGCCTCTCCAGTTCAGCACTACTGTTGAGCTCCGCACGTGAGCAAATCAATAAATTGTATTAGTTATATATTCATCCTGTTGCTTCTGTTTCTTTAGAGAACCCTGACTAATACAGGGACTTTAGACCATTAATATTTAAGTTATTATTAAGAATGTTTGTTGTTTCCTTTCACATATTTTTTCATTTTCATTCTTGAATAGGTATTTATTTCCTCTGTTATGCATTTGTTAATTTCTCTCTTGGGTTGCTTAGAGGTAGTTTCTCCTTTCCTCTGTTCTTTGCATTGCTTTCAGAAATTTCTGAATTGTTGCTTTTTTAAATTTTTTATTTATTTTTGTATGTGTATGTGTGTACTGTCTGCATGTAGGTCTGGGCACCCATGTGTGCCAATGCCACGGAGTCAGAAAAAGGGTCTCAGATTTCCCATGAACTGGAGTCTCCTGGAATTGGAGCTACAGACGGTTTCTTAGCCGCCATGTGGGTGCTGGGGATCGAGCCTGGGTCCTCTGCAAGAGCAGTCAGTGCTCTTAACCGCTAGGTATCTCTCCCGCCTGTTGTTTTTTTTTTTTTTTTTTTTTTTTTTTTTTTTTTTTTTTTTTTAACATATGTTCTTTCATTGTGTTTATGTTGTGAAAGACTTTTCTTTCTCCTTCAACTATTATTGACATTTTTACTGAGTATAGTAATCCGGGTTGGCATCTAAAGTTATTTAGCAGTCAGAATACTTTGCTCCATGTTCTTCTGGCTTTCATACTTTGCACTGAAAAGTCAGCTGTGATTCTGATGGGTTTCCCCTTATATGCAACTTGTTGTATGTCTCTTCTGGCTTTGAGTATTTTCTCTTGTTTTGAGCATCTAGTGTTTTAACTATGATATCGCGTGGGGAATTTTTTTCTGGTCTTGTCTATTTGGTGTTCTAAGTGCTTCTTGTATTTATATGGGTTTGTTTTTTCCAGTTTGAGGAAATTTTCTTCTATTATTCTGTTGAAGATTTGATCATTTCTGTTCTCTTGGGATTATTCTCCTTCCTTTATCCCTATGATGTGGAGGTTTGGTCTTTTCATAGTGTCCCACATTTCCTGGTTGCTCCTCTCTTGTGTGTTTTTAAATTTTTCATAATCTTTTCTTGAAGTTTCTAGCTGCACTGTGTTATCCTGTAAGTCTGATATTCTTTTTTCTGCTTCTTCCATTCTGCTTCTTAGCCTTTTTTGCATCCTTTCCTGCTGATCAGATAAATGTTCAACTTCCCTTTTCATTTTGAATTGTGATTTCTTCAGTATTTCCACTTCCTTTTGGAACTTTTCCTTCTCTTCTTGTAGCTCCTTGCTTTGCTAATCAGTTTCTTTTTTCCTTTCATCCTGAGGTCTTTTCAATATTTCCACATCCTTCTGGAGTATGTCATTCTCTTCCTCTAGTTCTTTTCGGAGTTTGTCAATCTCTCCCTTTAGTTCTTCATGGAGTTTATCATTCTTTCCTTCTAGTTCCTTCCTGAGTTTTTTTATTCTCTCCCTTTAGTTCTCTGATTTGTTCTTTACAGACTTTGAATATGTCTACAATTGTTCTTTTCAGGTCAGTGTCTTTGTTTCCATCCAGTGAGATCTCATTGTTGGGATCTTCTACAGGGCTGGCTGAGTTCAGTGGGGATTTATTATGAGCTTTTCCCATATTATTGTTTTTTCCATTGTGTCTTTGGAATGTATATTTGTTCCTCTCCCCCCCCCCTTTGTTTGTTTATTTGGCTCCTGTTGCTAATCTCAAATGTTAATATGGAGGACTCGTTGTTCACACAGTTTGCTTCCTGCTGGTTTCTTCCTGAGCTTTGGCTGTGCTGCCTAGAATCACTGACACTGCTGGATCATCCCAAGCACACTAAACCACAGCACTAGCAGCTTATACTTTCCACCACAGTACCAGTAGCTTGAACGGGGGTGGGGTGGGAGTGGGGCTTTTACTCCTTTGGGCTGCGTGGCCTGCATGACAGACCCCACTTGGCTGATGAGTGTGTGTGCCACTATCTGTCCTTCTATCCATACACATAGTTCCTCTCTATGGTTCTAGTGGTGGGCTGCAGAAGCCTGGATGGGCAGCAGCAAGCCTGCATCTGAGACACCCACCTGGTCGACGGGTGTGTCAGGACTGTCATTTTTACTCTATCAGTTCTTCCAATCTATGAGTGTGGGCGGCCCTTCCATTTTTGATGTCTTCTTCAATCTCCTTCAGAGATTTAAAGTTTTCATTGTAGAGATCTTTAATAACTTTGGTCAGGTTTATTCTGAGATATTGTTTTTGAGGGTATTGTGAAAGGGAGGGTTTCCATGTACTCCTCTATTTGCTTATTATTGACATATAGAAAAACTACTAATTTTTGTAGATTAATTTTAAGTGTCCCTTTACTGAATCAGTTAATCAGTTCCAGTAGTTTTCTGATGGAATTACATAATATCATAACAGAGGATTCCCTCAGTTATGATATTATGTAATCTGCAAAAAGGGATAGTTTGACTTCCTCTTTTCCAATTAGTATTCTTTAATTTCCTTCTCTTGTTTTATTGCTCTAGCAAGAGGTTCAAGGACAATATTGAAAAGGAGTGGAAATAGTGGGTAGCCTTGCAGGGTTCTTGAGATTAAGGGGAATGTTTCTAATTTTCTCCATTTAGAATGATTTGACTAGGGATTTGGTTTAATTATGTTGAGCAAGGTTTCCTGAATTCCAATTCCCTCTAGGACATTAATCATAAAGGCATGTTGAATTGTATTAAAGGCCATTTCTGCATAAATTGAGATGACAATGTATTTTTTGTCTTTGAGTCCATCTATAGAATTTATGATATTTATAGATTTATGTGTGTTGAACCATCCCTGCATCTGTGGAATAAATCCAATTTGATCATAGTTGATGGCCTTTTTTGATGTGTGACTGTATGTAGTTTCTCGGTATTTTGTTAAAAATTATGGCATCTATATTCATCAAAGATATGGGTCTACAGTTTCTTTTTGGGTTTTATCATTGCCTGCTTTGGGATATTAGAGTCATGTTGGATTCCTACCAGAAATTTGGGAGATTTCCATCTGTTTCTATCCTTTTGAATAACTTAAGTGATACTGGTTTTAGTTGTTTTTTAAATGTCTGGGAGAAGTCACTGTAAATCCATCTGTGCCTGGGCCTTTTTAGTTGGGAAAGTTTGTGTTACTGTATCAATTTCATCATATGTTATATGTCTATTTAAGATGTTGATCTCGGGGGACAAAGAGATGACTTAGCGTTTAAGAGCACCAACTGCTCTTGCAGAGGACCTGGGTTCGATCCCCAGCACCCACATGGCGGCTGAGAACCATCTCTAGCTCCAGTTCCAGGGGAATCTGACGCCCTCTTCTGACCTCCGTGGTATTGCACGACTCCAGTGCACAAACCTGCATGCAGACAGTACATTGCATGACACGGGTGTACAAACCTGCATGCAGACAGAATATTCATACACATAAAAATAAGTAAATAAATATTTTTTTAAAAAAACTCACCTTTAAAAAATATTTTGATCTCTTTTTGGTTAAGCTTTGATGAATCCCATGATTTCAGATATTTATCCATTCATTTTAGGTTTTCAAACTTAGTACAGTATAGGTTTTCAAAGTATTCCAGATCCGTTTCTTATCTGTTGTGATGTTACCCCATCATCTCTCTCTCTCTCTCTCTCTCTCTCTCTCTCTCTCTCTCTCTCTCTCTCTCTTTTTAATTTGTAGACGTTCTTTGTTTCTTTTGGTTAACTGGGCTAAGGATCTGTTTCAAAGAACTAGTGCTAAGACTCATTTATTTTTGAGTTTTTATTATTTTGACTCATCTTTTGCTAAGATTCATTTATTACTTTTATTGCTTTTTTTTCTTTCTATTTGATTAATCTCTGCTTTGATTTGTGTTAATTTTCTTGTCTGTTGAGATTGGGATTCATTTGCTTTTGTCTTTCAAGTCTCTTGAGTTGCAATTTATTTGTGCTCTTTCTACTTTTTTAATATAGAAACTTAGAGCTCTAAATTTCTCACTTAGGACTGTTTTAAATTGTCCCAAAGGATTTGTTGTGTTGTATTCTCCTTTCTTTTAATTCAGGGAAGAATTATGTATTTCTTAATTCCCCCTTTGACACATTCATTATTCTGAAGTGTGTTGTTTAATCTCCATGAGTTCATACTAGGGCTTCTTCAGGTATTGTTATTAAGTTTTACTGCATGGTGGTTTGATAGAATGCATTATTTCAGTTAAATTCTTGTATTTGTTGAGTATTTTTTCATGTGCCCCAGTATGTGGTCAATTTTGAGAAAGTCCCCTGGGGTTCTGAATAGAAATTATATTATTTGGTGCTTGGGTGGAATATTTGGTAGATGTCTATTAGGCCCATTTGGTGTATTTTATTATCCACTTCTCTATTTTTTTGTCCAGTTACTCTATCTAATGGACACAGTTGGGTATTTTTTCCCCTATTACTAGTGTGTTGGGATTAATCTGTGCCTTAAAATTCTGTAGAGTGGTGTTTCTAAAGTTTGCTGCACCAGAATTTGCTGTGTATGTATTCATGGTTGTGATATCTTCTTGGTTAATTTTTCCTTTGATAAGAATGAAGTGACCCTCTTTATCTCTTCTGATTAGTTTTATTTTGAAATCTAATTTGGCTGATATTAGAATAGCAACTCTTTTTGCTCCTTAGTACCATTTTCTTGGAATACTTTTTCACCCTTTCACCTTAAGATAGTGCCTGTCCTTGAAGATGGGATACGTTTCTTGCAGACAACAAAACGACAGATTTTTTTCTTTTAATCCAAACTACTAGTCTGTGTTTCTTGCAGACAACAAAACGACAGATTTTTTTTCTTTTAATCCAAACTACTAGTCTGTGTCTCTTGATTGGGAGATTAGTCCTTTAATATTTAGTTATTTTGAAGTGTTGGTTTTCAGGACATGAATTACTTGAGCTTAGTTATGTCTTGAATGATTTTTTTTTCTTTCTCCTTCAACTATAATAAACATTTTGCTGAGTAATGTATTCTGGGTTGGTATCTATAGACATTTAGAACTGGGAATACTTTGTTCCAAACTCCTCCGGCTTTCACTTTTTATATTAAAGTCAGTTGCAATTATGATGTGTTTTCCATTATATGCGACTTGTTTTTCTTTTGCAGCTTTCAGTATTCTCTCTTTGTTTGGAGCATCTCATTTATTTTTACTATGACATGGGATGGGAAACTTCTTTTCTGGTCCTGCATATTTGGCGTTCTATGGTTCTAAGTGCTCTTGTATTTTTATGGGTATGTCTTTGATTAATTTGGGGGAATTTTCTTCTGCAATCCTATGGATCTGGTCAATACCATTTTCCTGTGTTTCTTCTCATTCCTTCATACTTTTGATGTGTTGGTTTGGCCGCACCTTTCCTGAATACTGAATCCCTGTATTTATTTATTTATTTATTTATTTATTTATTTATTTATTTATTTATTTTTAGTATTACATAATTTTTGCCTGAGCAGTCCAATTCTTTCATGCTATCTTCCAGTCTTGATTTTCAATTTTCTTTTTTTTTTAATTTCTATATGTGTATCAATATACTGTCTGCATGCAAGTTTGTGCACCCGTGTCGTGCAATGCCGCGGAGATCAGAAGAGGGTCTCGGATTCCCCTGGAACTGGAGTTCTCCTGGAATTGGAGTTTCAGACTGTTCTCAGCTGCCATGTGGGTGCTGGGGATCGAACCCGGGTCCTCTGTAAGAGCGGTCGACGCTCTTAACCACTAGGCCATCTCTCCAGCCCATTGATTTTCTATTTTCTATATCACTCATTCTGTTATTGAGGCTTTATCCAATGCTTTCTAGATGGCTTATTTAGTGTTTGACTTCATTTTCCATTTCAGACCAAATTTTCTTCAGTATGTCTATATATTTTGGGAATGCATTCCAAAGTTTATCATTACCTTTTTTGGCTTATCCTTGTCTTCTGTCTTCTTTTAGATTATCTCTGTCTCATTTTAGTTCTTTGGTTTGTGTGTTCCTTAAATTCATTTAATTATTTGATAATATCTATAATAGTTCTTTTAAGATCGGTGTCCTGGGTTATATCTAGGGGTTCCTCATTATGGGTGTCTTCTACAGGACTGGTGGTATTTAACAGAGTCTCATTATTTGTGTTTTTCATGTTATTTTTTTATTGTGATTTTGGCATGTGCATTTCTTCTGTTGTTTGTGATTCTGATATGAATCACAAGTGTTTATTTTATCGTGGAATGAATTTGCTTGTATTCTTTACATCCTTTTGTTTTATTCTTATTGGGTATGAAAGGCTGTTTGGTTTAAGCTTCATATTTTCACTTCTGTGTTTGTACTGGATAGACCAGATAGTTCTCACCCAATTAGTCGAGAATTCTTCCAGAGGCCCAGGACAAGTAACAATCAGACACGCTTGAATACCACACCATGTGTGTTTTGCCTACAAGCTCTCCAGGGCTGGTTGAAAACTTCTGGACCTTGGACCAGGGTCAGGGAATCCTAGCTTGGAAATGAAGAAGAAACCCCAGGTGTTTCCTTTCTAGTTGGTAGGGGAGTCTGGAATGCTGCCCCTGCTATCCAATTGGGGACTCTCACCACCTAGTGGAGGTCAACCCCTTATACTCACTGGGACAGTTGATCTCACGGAACCACCATGCTGTGGGGTTGTTTTCCTGGCTCTACAGGGCTGGTTGGTAATGTCTGGATCTGGGTCCATTGGAAGGAAAGCCTAGCATGGAGCTGAGTGAATGGTCCTAGGTGTCTCCTAGCTAATGGTTAGGGAGTCGGGAATATCTACACCACTGGACATTTCTGCCACTGAGCCCAGAGCTTCCCCACCCCTTCTGCTAACATAGAACTTTCAAAATCTTCTTACCATATGAACTTCAACTACAACAAACAATCTTTCCTTGGTTTTACCAATATATGGTGGACAGGCCAACCATAATCCTCCAAAACATCTAATGGAAGCTGGTTTCAGAGCATTCACATTTTTTTCAGTCTTGTATTTGGCTATGAATATTTCAATTCATATTTTAAGCATTTACAGAAGCTTAAAAGATATTTCAAGATGATTTATAGTGACTTATTTGGAAATACTTGAAGCTTCTGCAGTCAATGTGGATGCATATAATCACAAATAAAGTTCAGAAATGCCTAAACTTCAGGAATTCCATGTGTATTTTGAGCAAACTTAGAGTTTCATAGAAATTTTAGTCCTAAAGTCCACCCAAGGTGTCTGAGAAATGTGCCATTCCATTTTCATTTACTGTCTATTTAGGTGTAATAAAATATCCATGTCCTAAGAGTTAAAAATCAACATCTGAATATTCACAAGCCAAGTGTGGAAATGGGTAATAAGCCCCAAATTTAGCTGAAGAGCTATTGGCAATCTATCACTACTGGGAGCATGAGTGTTAGTTTTCTTCAAAGATTTGATGCTAGATAGTTTAACCAGGCTCCAATGGATGGATACAAAACAAACAACATTTAGGGACACAAACTTTTCTTGATAGGCCGTAATATTCATAACAGAGTACATGAAAACTTACAGGGGTGTATAAGAGGAATAAAAATAGGGGAGAAGATCTAAATATGATCAAAATATATTGTATGTCATTCACAAAAATCTAATAAAATTTTATGAACAAAGCAGACTGAAAAAATTCAGATTAATAATGTTTCATGTTTCTATGGGCTGAAAAATAGTTCTCTACTTCCTAAAGTACATGGTGGGATTGTAGTAGGACTGAACATTTAAAAATGGGGAAAAAATGGTGTCCACAAGGAAAATGTATAAGACAAGGGCTATGGATCCCCTCTACCTGGAACTTTTCATCTACTTGCAAGGGCTTTCTCACAATGTAGTGCACAATTTTCCTGGATTGGTGGCAGAAACTCGAAAATTCTTACAGTTAAGCTTAGAGTTAAATAGAGCCAATTCACAAGTGTTTCTTTCAATAAAAAGTGTCAAAACAGGAGCGTGTCATCCTAATTACACAGCAAGGGCAAAGCATTTACCTTTGATGAGGATGTGGAAGTGTTAAATAACAAAATAAGATAGAAATAGGTAAATTGATCTAAATATGTTAGGGAAAACGTTTTCAAACTATAATTATAGATAACAGAATTTAATGCAAATTAGTTCAATAATTAATTTCAATAGCTTCTCAAGCAACTTCTAGGAAGTTGATGAGGCTGCAAAATGTATATAATAAGCAAAAAATGCATTGATTGTACTGAAACAACATTCAATTGCTGTCTTTTTTACTACATTGAGAAGCTTAAGATTCTCCTGGATAATAGTGTGTCCAGTCTCAAGGCATATTTCATAAATAGAGAAGAGATCACATTTTCATTTAAAGTTTCAATTTGTTGGATGTGGTTTATCCAGGGTGTATAAAGTATTTTGATTTACTTAATATCTACTAATTTAAGTATTAATTTCATTGAAAAGTGCATCATTGAAATATCCTAGAATAGTCTGACTATCTGGTACCATAGTCTAGCTGCATTTATTCCAAAATTAGTCATCACATATCTCTTGAGTATAGTTTTTAATGTATAGTGAATGCCTCAATGTATTGACTAAATTAATAACTAAATGACTACACGTTACACAATAAATGAAAGTTTTAAAATATTCACGATAACTTAAACCCAGGTGATTTGACAAAATTTATTGAATGAAATGTTATTAAATGCTAAAGGACCCAGTAATAATATGGATGAATATTTAATTCCAAGCTGATTCTATTTGGTAATGAAATGATGTTATAATCTAAGATGTTAGTTTTTCAATTACTACTAAAAGTCCTGACACAATTAATTGGATTATTTAATATTCTTGGTTTAAAAGATAGTTGTAGTGGGGCTGGAGAGATGGCCTAGCGGTTAAGAGCGCCGACCGCTCTTACAGAGGAACCGGGTTCGATCCCCAGCACCCACATGGCGGCCGAGAACCATCTGAAACTCCAGTTCCAGGAGAACTCCAGTTCCAGGGGAATCCGAGACCCTCTTCTGACCTCCGCGGTGTTGCACGACACGGGTGCACACACCTGCATGCAGACAGTACATTCATACACATACCGAAATAAATAAAAAATTAAAAAAATATATACCAAAAGGTATATTAAAAAAAAAGATAGTTGTAGCACATCATTTCATTTAAAATAAAGAGATTATATGCTAGCATTAGTCATTTTGCATGATATTAATACATAGGACACTAAAGANTTTTATATTACTCAATAATTTTCAATATAACAAACCATATATACCTTTTATGTAATAGAAACTTAAAATTACTGAAGTGGCAAATGCCTTTAATACCAGCATTCAGGATGCAGAAGTAGGCAAATCTCTGAGTTCAAGGACCTGCTGTACAAAGCTAGTTCTAGGCCAGATGGAGCTACAAGGGAGAAACTGACACAAAAAAGGCCAAAAATAAATAAATAAAAATAAATTAATAAAATAAAAATTACTGGTTACAAATAACAAAATGAAATAATGTCTCTTCCTCCTAAGCAGAAGTAGTGTTACAAATCACCAGTTATGAAGTAGAAAATAAAAAGTCCTATATGGAGTGAGTCCATTCAGTTTTAACTCCTGCAGAGAGGGAAGAGTCAATCATATTTGGGAAGATTGACTTTTGGCTACAATAAAATTAAACAAAGCACCATTAAGGTCATAGAGGAACCTGAAGCTGAGCTTGTCCTCCCAAATTGTACTGTTTCAAACATAAGTATCATGCCTTTATGCCTTCCCATTAATCACAAGATGTAGGCTTTCTGTGAAATGGGTGTAGCTATGAGGAAGACAGTTGCCTCCTCATAACAGAAAATCCCGAAATCTACTGAAATCTAATTATTGTTATTTAGCAGCATGTCTAGATTTGAGGAATGGCTGCTTTGGTCCAGAGAAGAAAATATTTTATGTTCTTCTATCTGTATGTTACCGACTTCAAACAGTGAAAGGTGAGTAAATTTTGGGTTGTGTTGCTCACAGTTGTTTAGACTCTACTTACAGTCAGTTTGCATCTGTTACAGACACTAGTTAACTATGATCTATTTCTATACTTACTTCTATTTCAGAGATTAGTTAACTATGATCTATTTGGATATGTTCTGGTTTGATAAGAAAAATTTTGTTATAAGCCACACTAATTGTCATTTATATGTCATCTCTGGCTGCTTTCATACTATACTAAGACCTCAGGACTTTTATCACTGATTCTATGATCTGAAAATGCATATCGCTATCTATCAGTGTCTTTGAGAGAAAGTTTATTCTTGATGTAGTTACTGGATAATCACTAACACAGGGACAAAACTTATTATCATCTTCCTTAATCCAGTTGTGGTACCATATTAAACCAATTTCTTAGGTGAAATTATCTGATGTGGTTGATGTAAATACACATTGGAATAAATCTAGAATTATCATTCAATGGGGAAATAAAAGAAAAAGATGAGCAAGAGAGGATTTAGGTCTGAAATGATGAAATATTTCTTCAGTTAGCACTCAGAAAGAAAAATAAATGAATCAACTAAAGTGGGCTTAGTATTCCAACAGAACTATGGTGACATAGTATGGGCTGTTAAGCATTGATTGGCTTATTGGTGCTGTTCCAAGCTAGGGGTAAGGAAATTGGTCTTTTATAAACTCCTTACTGATCCCTAAATGAAGGCTTTTCTCAGAAGCAAGTGTGCTTTTAGAATATTCTCTAAACCAACAAAAATTCCTAGAGAAAATTGTTATTTGACAGAACTTACAGCACCTGGAAATAGTTCCTTTCATTAATTCTGAAGGCAGAATAAAGGGATATACCATAAATCTAATAACATTCCAATGTAATTATTTTCTATATTTTACTTGCTCTGTATAACATGTTTTATGTTATAGTTAAAAAAAACTTGAATGAAGTAATCCTTACATTAGTTCATATACTTACTTCTTTCAAAAACTTAGCAGATTTTCTGTAATGGTTCCATTATATTCAGAATGAAACTATATGGTATCATCAGTGGACAGAGTTATTAAAGAAAATAAAAATGTGCTTGTGTACCTGTCTTTTAGGGAAGAGATGATACACATCATTATATGACTATTTCCTGATTTTTATGTTCAAGTTCAATATTTGTATCAATTTATATAATTTGTAAATCATACATAAACATGAAATATTGAAAACTAGATGAGATATTTTAATAACTTTCAGCTTTACATGGAATAAATGGAACATTTCAATCATCCTGTTGGAAATATGTATTTCAAACTAAGCTTCTGTGAAAGAAATGTTATCTAATTGGAATCAATAACACTTTTCATTTTATGTGCAACATGTAATTTTGTTCCCTTCATGAAGATCATTCATGGGTTGCTTCTGAGGATAGATAAGAATAATTCCCTTCAAATGCTCTAATTCATACTATCCATCTTGGTTTCTGGTATGCTAAACATGCAGGACTGGATCTGCAACAAGTGTTAACATGCTAGATTTCCAAATGTCACTTAGTTTGTGTCAAAATTTTCTGTTTTTGAGCCAGTTATTTTATGAACAGTGGTTAGACAGTACTTAATGTATGTTTGATATTCACCTCATGAATGCCTAGAGTATCTTGGCAGATTTAAAGGTACTCTATCAAGTACTAAAGTTGTTCTCCCTACATCTTCAGCTCACAGCATCTGTGACTAAATTGTTTCCTTTCAATTCATTATGATTCTTCAAGCACTTAAACAAATACAGACAATATTATCTACTCTAATCTTCTACACCAGATTTTTCTCCAGGCTGTTTGGAGTCATCATAGAATAAACAATTAGTGAATTCCTGATGAACAATTTGGAAGAAACATAAAAAAGAGAATTTGTTACTACATAAAACACACAAACAGCTAGTCAATGAGACAATAGCTACATGTGAACAACCAGGGCATTTTTATCAAAACTGGTTGTAACTCTCTATCATCTATTTGCTACATTTAAGTAAAGCTACACATTTTCAGATTGTTTTGTTTTGCACTCAATACCAAAGCTCAAGGGTTGTTTTACACTCAATACCAAAGCTCAAGGGTGGATTTCTTTATTTTTTGATAAATAAGATAAATTTTATACAATTAATCATTTAAATATATGTGGATATATAGCTGACAAAACAATTTCATTAAAATGTAAGTTATATTCAAATGTATATTTTAAATATAAATGCTAGCAATATGTTCCTACTTTAATTCTGTACTTCCTTTAAAGGACCCTTTATATTACCACCTGCCTGTAATCCCAGCTAAAATGAACCAAAACAAATTTCTTACTTCAACAAATGGTATAATATACAGTTACAATGCAATGACCCTGAAAGACCAGTTATATGGTCTATGTAGTTGATGATAAAATATTTATCAATGCTCACTATTTCTCCTATTTTCAGCCATTACTGAACTGATATCAGCACAAAGTTTTAATTTGCCCAAAGGACTTCTGGTTTATTCATGCCAAAATGTTCTCTCTCACCCCCCCACCTCTCTGTCTCTCTCTGTAGTACTCATGATCTATCTCAAACATACTAGGCAATCATTCAACTACTGATTCATATGACCAGCCCTTATTTGTTAAAATAGGTTTCTGTTATGCAGGGCAGGCTAACCTTAAACTCACTACATATCCTAGATGGATTTCAAATTGTTCTTCTTCTTGATTCAGACTTTTATGTACTGCTGTTACAGTCAATCTTAATACTGACTCTAAAAGAGTTTTATTATATTTAGGTTGAGTATAAAGAAGATTTTTAGAACAGACTAGTCACGACGGAAACAGCGAAAAGAAGAAAACATAAATCACTGCTACCGAAAAGTTTTAGTTTTGGCATCATATGTAAATATGCATAAAATTTATGAAAAATTAAGGTATGCTCACACTTATACCACTTTGGAGTATTAGAAAGGAGAGGGCTGGAGAGATAGCCTAGCGGTTAAGATCGCCGACTGCTCTTGCAGAGGACGCTGGTTGGATCCCCAGCACCCACATGGCCACTTAGAGCCTTCTTTAACTCCAGTTCCAGGGGAATCCGAAAACTCTCTTCTGTTGTTGCACGACATGGGTGCACAAACCTACATGCAGACAGTACATTCATACACATACAAAAATAAATAAAAGAATAAAGGAGAAAGAACAAGCCCCCTGAGTTCTTTACATATGAGCAGTGCCTATAGAAAATATTAGTCTCTGGGCTGGAGAGATGGCTCAGCAGTTAACATCACTGACTGCTCTTGCAGAGGATCCGGATTCAAATCCCAGCACCCAGATGGTAGCTAAGAACCGTCTTTAACTCCAATTCCGAGGGAGTCTAACACCTTCTTCTGACCTCGGTGGCATTGCATGACACTGGTTCACCAACCTACATTCAGACAGTAAACTCAAAAACATAAAAAAATAACTAATTTTTTAAAAAGGAAAATATTATTCTCCATTATTTATAAAAATAATGGCAGCTAAAAAATTACTGACCATTTTTAAGGTGTATTTAGTATGAAGAATCAGAGTAATTTTACTGATTAGAAAGAACAGAAGAAAATCTGGATTATTAAATATAATTGCTAAAATTAAGATAGAGGACTTGATACAGCATTAATTAAACTACCAATATTCTGCCAAGTTCTCAGAAAGAAATTTTGCTTAACTTTTCTTTTATTCAAACATATTTATTATTGATGAATATTTTCTAATTTTGTTAAGGTAGCACATACATAGCAATACTCTTTATCCCCATGGATCTTATTTTTGGTAAAGGGAAAGCATACCACACACATGATATAATGACAAAGAATTTTAGACCTGTGAAGGAAAACAGAAAATTTTTATACAACCTTGGAGACAATACATGCATTTAATAATTTTATTATAATTCTGTCTGATTTGGAATAAAGTGAGAATTATTTTATTTGAATTTTAAAAATATAAACTAATAAAATTCAGGTTCTTCTTAGATGTACATACTCAAACCTCCTTTATTTTTGTCCTTTCAAGTAAAAACCTAAAAACAAGATAGAAAACTGCCAATAACAACTTTGGAATTTGGATAAATCCAGTGTAAATTCTGAGGATCACAAGACGTGAGGTATGAATTCCAAGCATTTCCTTATGGTGAACAATATATCAAAGAAGAAACTGTAGTACATTCTTGTTTTGTTGTCCAATCAGGCACAAGAAAAGGAAAGCTTCAGTGAAATATTTCCCTCTTGTATAGGGCATGAAACACTGTTTTAACAACATATGATCTTTATTTTTTGATATATACTCCATAGATTCACTAAATTAAAACTAACCCAGAAGGTCAGAGTTTCGATAGTTTACACAAGGAGTATAAATCAGCAAAGTTATATATGACAGAAAACATTCTAGAGCATAAGTCAACAAATAATAAATAAAAGATCAATCTACTACAAGGACATAAAAACCCTTTGTGTACTTACTAAAAGAGAACCAAAATATATTAAACAAAAGGCAAAGTAAAAATAAAAGAAGATAATTTCGAGTATGTTAAACTTTATACATCAAAAGACACACTGATAGAAAAAAAAAGGAAAAATACAGTATAAAAAATATTTGTCTACATATATCTAATAAGAAATTCACATCATAAGTATATAAAAAGTTTTAAAACTTAAAAAAAAAAAAAACTTATATATCAGTACACATCGTGACGTAACAGCAGGGGCCAAGAAAACGGAAAGGAAGCACGAAGGTAGTGGGAAAGAAAGAGCCCAAGAAAGGGGGATAGTTGTAAACAGATGCTACCAAGGGTGAAATGGGGAAAATGGAGGTTTTCAACTGGGAAGTGAAGAGGTAAGGACATACAACTAAACATATCTCTAAAGGGGAAGAAGGAACTCAAGAGAAGGGGAATTAAAGGAGACAGGTATTATCAGGAGAAAGGGAGTAATTAAATTGGAGAGGGAGGAGGGAAGAGTAAACAGGAGGAGATAGAGAGGAGAGATAATAAAATTTAGGTTGTGTAAAAAGCCAAAGGGAGGGGCTGGAGAGATGGCCTAGCAGTTAAGAGTGCAGACGGCTCTTGCAGAGGACCCAGATTCGATCCCCAGCACCCACATGGCGGCCGAGAGCTGTCTGAAACTCCAATTCTCCAGTTCCAGGGGAATCCAACACCCTTTTCTGACCTCCGTGGCATTGCAGGACACGGGTGCACAAACTTGCATGCAGACAGTACATTCATACACATACAGAAATAAAAAAATTAATTAAAAAAAACCAAAGGGAAAATTATTAACTCCAATACATTCTGAAAAATACATATACAGTATCTGAACATGAGTAGATGTATATATGTGAAGTCTACATAATATGGAACACAGTACAGTACCAGACATGAGAAATCTCCCTTAGAGTTGTTGGTCTGGGTAGCCCAAGAGACTCCCAAAATAGCAAAGGCTATTGCCATAGCCATTGAATAGCGTCTAGAACTTGAATGTAAGGCACTATTGTTGAGAGCAGGACATACTTTGGACATAGGAATTGGAGGAACTGAGCTTGAACTAACTTGAAAGCTTTCTTCCTCAAGACTAGCTCTACTTGTTCTAGAAGATGGTAAGCAAGATGCTGAGGTACAAAAATCAATCAATGTTCCAACACAGCTCCAAATCCTAATAATAATAACAGCTGGCACAGAAAGCAATCTCTGTACAGTAGTAGCACTTATCTAGGGGGTGAACAACAGCTATCAATTTTGACTTAAATCCTCTCAATTGGAGATAACTCATACATGGCACTGTAAATATAACCAAATACACATGGCCAGAGTGTTCCTAGATCCTAGAGTAAACCATATTTCTGTAATTTCACTAGAAAATATTTCTGTCATTTCACTAGACAAAGCAAATTTCTTGCTGTATGGATCCTTATATTTACAGACAATATACTGCACACCACTTATCAGAGAATCTTTGCTTTTCAGCAGATGGAGGGCATTACAGATTTGCACAACTACATTGGAACTTCCATACATAAGGCTCATGGAATATAGTGGAACAGGATGTAGAGAGAATATTAATTCATACATCACCCATCACTAGCAAATCTTCCTAATACAATAGAGTGCAATGCATGCAGAAAGCTTCAACTGGCTAAGTTTCAGGGAATAAAAGACTACAAAGTGTGTGTTTCTGGATATGGATCCTCACTCTTGGCTCAGAAACCATTGGGGAAGAGTGGGACAGAAAGCCTGTAGGAGCAAGACTCGGGGCAAGAATAAAAGTAAACAGGCTGTCAGGCCTCTGGTTACTTATTCATAGGAACTTGCAATAATGGTGACACTAAGCCCAAGACCCATGACAACTCTACCAGACAAAAACTCAGCACAGAACAAGGGAAATGTGCAGCAGGCATCAACCCTAGATGAAGAACTATTGCCAACTGATTACTGCTGGGTGAGAGAGAGAATATCTTTTTTTTTGAGAATATTATTTATAAGGGAGTGACCCTAGAAGACAACTATAATCCAGTGGATGAACTTGAACCAAGGGACATCTGAATACAAGAGCTTGGCCAGATAGGACTTAACATATATGACAAAATATACAAAATTCTGTGGGGGGAGGACTATCAGGGAATGGATGGGTGAAGGCATCTAAATTTGATTAAGATGTATTATATGAAATGTACAAAAGTAAATAAAATATTAAAAACTAAATAAACTATGTTCTAAACACCGAAAAAAATCCACAAGTAATAAATGGGTAAGACTAGCTCTTATACAGAAAACAAAGGATAACAAATGTTGGAGAGATTGTGGGGAAATGGGAACACTCATTCACATCCACTGCTGGTGGGAATGCAAACTCCTGAAACCCCTTTGCAAAGCAGTATGGAGAACTCTCATGAAAATGAAAATGAGCCTACCACCTGACTCAGTCATACCACTTCTGGGTATTTACCCACAAGACTCATCCTATCCCAGAGAGACATGCACATCTATGTTTATTGCAGCTCTCTTCATAATAGCAAAGATCTGGAAGAAACCCAAGTGTCCTTCAACTGAGGAGTGGTTAGAGAAAATGTGGTACATCTACACAATGGAATTCTAAGAAGCAGAAAGAAAAGATGACATCATGAAATTTGCAGGCAAATGGAAAGAACTTGAAGCTGTTATGCTAAGTGTAGTAACACAGTCCCAGAAGAACAAATAGTGAACAGTATCCCTCATTTGTGGATGCTAGCACCAAATCCATAGTTGAAAGGCAAGCTGAGAAAAGTTAATGTTATATTTCCTTTTATCTGAAAGGAACTATGCTGTTATAATGTGAATTCCTTAAAGGACTCTAGAATTAACTGACCACTTATCTTCAGACTTTGTAATTGTGGTATATGTATGGAGGGTATATATTCATATATTACAGTAATATAAAATTAAAGGGAAAATGTGAACTCCGAAAAAAGTAAAATAAAATATGAAGTTGAAAAAAAAGCCAGAAAGAATGTACAAGTGCATTTAAATTGTTCAGAATCATTTATTAAGGAAATATAAATCAAAGCCAGAGTTATGTCATCTTATACAAATTAGGGTGAGTATTGTCATAAATTAAAACCTAAACTGATGAGACAGTTCAGCAGGCAAAGACTCTTGCCTCCAACATTGAGGACCTGAGTTCCATTCCTAGAATATGTATAAAGGTAGAAACTAATGAGTGACTCCAAGTTGTCTTTTGACTTCTACAAGCAAATCATCTCTTACATAGCACCAGAGCCCCTTTAACTATAAACCACACCATCCCACACACATACAAACACAAAAACACATGCAATAAATGTAAAAATTTGTTTGAGGAGAATTTAAAATAAAAATTATGGAAAAAAGAAAAAATTAAGATTGCTGATAAAGTTTTGATAAAGATGTAAAAAAACATAATCGTGTGAATATTCCTGAATATAAAAAATGCTAAATACTATTGAAAAATTTTAAAAAAGCGTCTTATAGTGTACAGAGCTTAGATCAGGGACGTCCCAAGACCACTTGAAGCACAGAGTACCTGGGCACTGGCTAAGCCAGGTATATTTCTCCCCCCACCCCCTACGAACTGGAATTGCAGAGGGAATATCCAGGTGGATTTTTTGGATAACCTTCAGAACATAAAGAGAAGAGTGAGCTACGCTTCCAATATATAAACAAAATTGAAGGCCTGAAACCTAGACAAGTCAACACTCCATAAACAAGGAGGAAAAAAAGACATCTGAAGGAGGCAAGCAAAGCAAGCCACAAAGAAGAGGCATTTGTGATTCACACTAGGATAGAGCCAAAAAGGGAAGCCCACATGCATGCCAGAGACACAATGAAGGGACAACATGGAAAAGGTGCAGGATAATTCCACATCAAGCTGTACCAACCCTGTGTGAGATTCCTACAGTGGGAACCCCTGGGGTGACCCAGGACACAGAATTTAGAGCAACAATTGCAGGCATATTCAGACAAATCAGAGAATATAAAGAACAAGTCAGAGAACTAAGGAGAGAGAATGAAAAACTCTTGAAGGACCTAGAGGGAGACAATTGCAAATGTCGAAAGAACTAAAGGGAAAGAGTGACAAACTCCAGAAAGAACTAGAGGAGAAAATGACAAACTCTGGAAGGAAGTTGAAACACTGAAAAAGGAAACCAACCACCGAAGCAAGGAGCTATAAGAAGAGACTGAGAAGCTCCAAAAGGAAGTGAAACTACTGAAGAAATCACAGGCTGAAAGGGAAAAGGAAATATAACATTCATCCAATCAAGAGGGAAAAAAATGAAAAAAAAAAAACCCTCAGAAATAGAATGGAGGAAGCAGAACAAAGAATACCAGACCTGAAAGATAACACAGAACAACTAAAAAGCTCAAGTATAGATTATGAAAGATTTAAAAATACAGAAAAGTGGAACAACAAATATGGGACACTATGAAATGATCAAACCTCTGCATCATAGGAATAGAGGAAGGAGAAGATTCCCAAGAGAATGGTATTGATCAGATCTTCAAAAGAATAATAGATGAAAATTTCACCAAAGTAAAAAAAGACAAACCTATACAAATACAAGAAGCACATAAAACTCCAAACAGACAAGATCAGAAAAGAAACTCCCACACCATATCATAGTTAAAACACTGGAAGCCCAAAACAAAGACAAAATTCTGAAAGCCACAAGAGAAAAACAACAAGTTATATAAAAGGATAAAGCCATCGGAAATACAACTGACTTCTCAGTGCAAACTATGAAAGCAAGAAGAACGTGGAGCAAAGCATTCCCAGTATTAAAGATTATATATAT
>VZQC01003129.1:2036107-2096316 GCA_009823505.1 Rhizomys pruinosus | reverse complement strand
TTTTTTTTTTTTTGCAGTCAGTAAGTCCACTGCTCACCAGTTCTGCATCACCACCTCTGCCAGAGAAGTTATCTATCTCTGGAGCAATTCAAGGCTGTTCGTTGTGGTTGACATTGCATCATCAAGCTTATTTTGCAAGTCTGCTTCCATGCTGTGAACCTTTGCTAGGGCTCTGCCTGCAGTTCCAGCCACTGACATGGAAAGAATGATGTCTAAGCTGACCAGAAGCAGGAAAAATCTCTTTCTCTTTTGATGGTGCAGGTCCTGTTACAGCAGTTAGTATGGGTGGTGGAGTGGAAATTTTCTGCTTCAGAGAGCGACAGGACATAGATCTCTGTAGAGGCGACTTGGTCTGTAAGAGAGTTCCCTTGAGAAAGAGGCCCTGGCAGGAGGCTGTGTGCATGGACGTGCTGTATGAAGACAGGTTGGGTCCTTTTCTGAAAGAGGGATGAGACAGCAATGAGAAGGGGGGTGGAGAAGAGGTTCCCGTCTAATCAAACAAAGGATCTGGATAACCAGGGCAGCAAATTAACCACATAGATGTTGTCTGAGAAAAGATTAATAAGTCTGTTGGTTTCTTTGAGAGCTAGATAAACAGCAAAGAGCTCCCTGTACTGTGAGGAATGGTCAGAGAGTGGGTGAAACAAGATTTGAGGGGCTTGGTCCAGGTTATCATAAATTATTTCTGCAGCTCCTCAGTCCCCTCCATCTGTGAAAACAGATATGGCCTGCTTTATAGGTGCATCTTGGAAAAGATGGGGGCAAACAAGCTTAATAATGGGAATGCAGAGATCTACTTGTCATTAGGGTAGTGGTTTTTCATTTGTCCTGGAAATCCAATGAGTCTCGAGGCTATATGAACATGATTTCACATCATCCACTAGATGTCTTGGAGGGAGAAGGGCGTCACTATGACATCAGGCTCCTTCTCCAATGTTTGCAGGAAGCACTCCTTCCTGCTTCTTATCATGGCAGCTAAAGGATCCATTTCAGTTAACAGACTGAGAGTTCCACCTATGGGCATGTGCAGCCACTCTAGAACTCCTTTAGGTTGGTAAAGAGCTCCTACAAGTGTGGGGTGGTGCTAAAAATAAGTAATTGTACAGTAAGGGAGGAGTAAAACGTTATAATGCCATGCTCTGGAGAGGTTGGTTGACCTCAGTGAGAGCTTTTGAGGCATCCACTGTGAGCTTTCACTTGAAAGCTGGGATCCAGTCACCTAGCAAAAGATCAAAGAGAGGCAGTAGTGTTGTCATGGGTATAGACAGCCATGGGCAGAGCCAGTTAAGATTTCCTAGGAAGGACTGGAGGGATACTAGTGTGAGCATGGAGGGAAAGGAGAGGACAGGGTTGAGTGGCCTCATTGCCGTGAGAGAAATTTCAGTGCCTAGGAAATGAATAGGAGGAATCATTTGAAACGTAGCATATTTGAAACGTAGCATGGGCTATTTTGAATCCAAAATCCTCTAGGGATGGTAGAAGCCTGTCTCTTAATGTTGTCGGTTCAGTTGATAATTTGTCACAAACTAAAACGTCATCCATATAGTGGAAGATCTGAAGATCTTTTTCCATGTGGGGCTTAAGGGTTGCTACCACTGCCTCTAGGCAGAGCATTGGGCTGTTGGCCATGCCTTGTGGAAGGACTCATAATGAGTAGCTGTACCTGAGTTGCTAATGGCAGGGATTGAGAAAGCTAAGCGCTTACAATCCTTAGAATTGAGGGGAATTGAAAAGAAACAGTCCTTGATATCTAAAGGTAACAGAGGGGTGTTATCTGGGATAGCAGAGGCAAGGGGGAGACCCCTTTGCAGAAACTCCCATATATGCATAGTTCTGTTAATGGGTCACTAGCCTTGTAAGAGACTCCATCCTCCTGTTGCCTTCCTTATGACAAACACAGGGTGTTCAGGAAAGGTGAGATGGGCAGATATGTCACAATGAAAATTCCTCATTGACTAGGTATTGTAAAGCTCTTAACTTATCCCCTGGCAAGGGTCACTGCTCAATCCAGACCAGATCATCGGACTTCCAGTCCAGACGAGAGGTAGCATACTTTGCAGTGACCCTCAGCATTAGGGGTGCTTCTTAATGAGAAGATGGAGGCATTTTCCCCAGTTAAATGGACTGTCTGGGCATGGCTGGTCTCATTCGGAGTGGCAATAACCACATCCAAAGCCTCCAAATGATCACGCCCTAGCAGATTGATATTAGTGGGTGCTATTAATGGGCAAATCTGACACGTGTTTCCATCAAGGTCCTCCTAGGTGTATTTTTAGTGATGTAGGGCTGTGAAGGTCCTCCTGTTCCTGGAAGTTTAGGTCCTGAAGGTAAGGGCCAGTTGAGGGGATTTCTACTTGTTTTAAAATGGTTCTGTCTGTCCCTGTATCTATCAAACTTTTAAAGGGCCTCCCCCCAATTTTAATCATCAATGCAGAATGTGAGCCTACTGAAATGGGAGCTGCCCAGAGGGCACATGCTAAATCTCTTTCCCCCTTTTATCCATGGCCTAGTGGCCACCCACCTAAAAGTTTAAAGTTGGCAATTCTTTGCAGTCTTTATCTTTCCTCCAGTGGTATCATGTTTTACACCAGGGGCAGAGAAAATGTGAAGAGTGTTCACAGGGCCCTCAGGGAGGGGTTGACTCTTCAGGACACTGTCTTTTCTAATGTCCTTGGCCTCCGCAGTTGAAACCATTTTCATTTGTACTGACAGCAGCCACAAAGTCTTTAGCTAGATACCTAGCTTTGTGGGAGCCTGTGCCCACGTCCTAATTTCCTACTATCCATCTGTCATAATTGTCCTCTTTTAAGCCTTGGCACACTTGCTTACATTTTGAAGTCATTCTTTCCCAGATAAGGCTCTTAAGGAGCATTTTCCTAGCTGTGGTATTGGGAATTTTTCTCTCTAGGGTGCTTTTAGTTCTTAAGATAAAGTCAGACAGAGGTTCCTCAGGTTTTTGCCTTGGATATAATAAAGAGGAACCTGCCTGGGATTCAGTAAGTGGTGTAATTCGATCCCAGGCTTGTAGGGGACAAAGGCGGACCTGGTCAAAGTACCCTGGGGCCAGCCCAGCCTGCTCTGTCCCTGTGCTAAAATCTCCTTCCCAATAAAGTTGTTCATAACCCCAGTCCACATTAGGTTCCCCTTGATTTTTCCAAACCTGTTGGAGACATTCAACTCTGCACAGTGCTTCCTATTGTAAGAATAGTGGACATGGAAGTGAAGATCTACAGATATCCCTCCAGTCCTGGGGAGTGTTAAGAGAAGCACAGAAGCTGTGGAGAATGGACTTTGTCCATGGTGCCTGAACACTGTTCTTCCAAACTGCTTGCCTGAGTTCTTTTAAGTCACTTGCCTGGTACAGTTACCAGTTAAGAGGACAGCCCTTAGTCTGAGCTACATTAACAGGGAATGCCTGCAAATGAAGACCTTGGTTACCCCTGATCTGGCACAGTTTTTGTGTGACAGAGAGGGAAGTAGCAAAAGGGAAAGTTGTTTCTGGCCCTTTAAGAGAAATTGGCCTGGAATGAAGGGAGTGGTTAAGGCCAGTTGCTGATAATTTGACTAACCTGTTTTTTTTTTTTACCACAGGGTATAGAGCTGAGGGGCTTTCAGAGGGGAGTTTATTGGGGTCTTTGAGGAGAATTTTAGCAGGTTCTTGGGAGGAGGAGTTCTGTGATTTAATTTTGTTAGTTTCCTTTTCTTGCATGGCCTGATGGGAGTGGCCTAGACATTGGCTCACTGTGACTAAGAGTGGCAAGAACTTGAGAAATGCTGGAACACTTTCTTGCTGCCTAGCCTTCTGTGCCACATGTGTCCAAGAATCTGAATTCCATAAGTCTGCAGGGGACATCCATCCACGGAGCTATATTAAGTGTCTCACTCCAAAAGGAGGCAGCTTCCTGTGTAGAAATTTTAACTCCTCGACACTTGAGGAGCATCTTTATTTTCTTAGCCTTTGAGTCTTTTTGGCATGCCTGTTTGTTTCCCATGGTGAAGAAAGGCAGGAAATGCTAGTGGTTAGAGAAACTTTTAGTAGTAGAGAGATTGATTGCCTTGCAGATGAAACAGCTTCTCGGCTGTGGGAACTGGAGTTATTTAAAGGCAGATCAAAGACTTATCCCACACTAAAAAGAGGTTTTCCATGGATATGGGCCAACAGCCTGGCCATATAGAGGAGAGTTGCTGACAGACAGATTAAAAAGATTAATCTCACGTGAGAGGGAGGATTTCATGGAGATAGGCCAAAGTCTGGCCACTACCCTGAACCTTACTTTCAGGGGGGATTACTTCCCTGTTGGTGAACCCTCTGAGATTTTCCCCTCTCATTGTGGGAAAGGGAGCTGAGAGAGATAGCCCGAGAAAATACCTTTATTCCTTATGCTTCTGTTTCTGTTGGAAATTCTAGCCTTATGACTTGGCACCAGATGTCATATATATATATATGATATAGCATATTATAGTTATATATAATATTTATATATATGTTGGTCCTTTAATCACGTGTGGCTGCAGTCCACGAGATGTTCTTCCCTTCTTGGACCAGCTCACAGCTTTACAAACGTAAGCCTTGGAATTGTCCCCTGCCAGCAGGCGACATTCCAGGCTGAGCTTGGCAAGAAGTGGGGAGGACGTGAGAATCACCTGAAGAGAAAGGAAATGAACTCAAAGAGAGGAGTAGGAGAAAAATGACTCATCTTTTATTCTTGCTAGCAATGTGCTTTAAACTAAAAGCTACTGGGCTCTGGGCAGGAAGTTGGAGGCAGGGGAGGTGTGAATAGAGGAAGGGAGGGCAAGGCACCTTGGCTCTCTACGGGAGCAGCAGAGCTCCTGTCTCTGTAAACAGTAAACTAAGGTGTGACATTGCTCAGTATCTTGAAGGATGAGGCATCAGGTCTGGAACTTTGCAGATTGCAAGGAGGAAAACACTGCACATATCTGACGTCACAGAGTAAGATAACTCACAGAGGCCACTTAAATGCACAGACATATCAAAAACTCACAGAAACCCCGTGACATAATTTTTCAGGCTTAACCGTAAAAGCCGTAAAAGTCACATATAGTCATATCATTCAGATATATCTATATATATATATATATATATATATTAATTTCTCAAACATACAAAAAAAAGAAACACTCTGGGAATCAATCTTAGCTCTCTGACTGGGCATTATATGGACACATGGACCAACATGAAATGGTAACAAAATACTTTAACATTGGATCAATCCATTTTGTAAACATGCTACTGAATAATGTCACATTTCTCTGAACCACCCAAATTTCTGCCCTCCAAATCCACAGCAGCACAGCACCATACTCCACACTTACATATATCAAATCTAGACTTTTACATTTTTTGTTGTTTTAGTATGTGCTCCTCCTGAGAGAAGTTTAAAGTCAGAACCTGCCCTCCATCTCCCCTCACAAAAACAAACCAAAACACACAATCATAAACTTACACCACCCTCTATCCAGGTGAAAAATCCCTGTGGATTACTACATAAACCGTATCCACGCAAGGAGAGAAAAAAACATGTTGAAATATATTAGAATCAATCTGTAAAGAAAAATTAAAATATAACATAAAAAATTAAAAGTGTCTTAACATTTCTACTTTCTTTTGAGGGGCAGGGCTCTTTTTGAGATAGTATCTTCCCATCGCCCCAGGTGGCCCTGAACTTACTATGTAGACCAGTCTGGCTTTGACTCACAAAGATCATCCTGCTTCTGCCTCCTTTGTGCTGAGATTAGAGGCTTGTGCCTCCACATAAAGGAACTTTGGAGAATTATGTTGTACATCTTAAAGTGTACAATTTAAAAATCCAAAAAATGAAGATAGTTTAAAATTTGCAATTACAACAAATATACCTATATATGCAATGGTCATGTATGTGACATAATATTTGAACCCAACAATTTATGTCAGTGAACTAATAATAGTTACATTAACCACTAGGAAAAACATACAGTGCTAATGGAATCTTTAGCACAGTTCATCTCTAGGTAGCAACTGTGATTTTTCAGAGAATAATTTATTAAATAAAATGTGCATGCCTTTTATGGAATACTTTTAAGCCTATAAAGGACAAAACTTAATACATATGATAACCTGAATCACTATTCAAAAAATTTTCCTGAAGAAAACAATGAGTCATAAAAAGGTTACCCACAGTATGGCTCAATTTACACACTGCGTTCTGGTGGACAAACTTCTGAAATAAAAAAAAAAATTGCTGGAAGACACAACCATTGGTGGTAAAGGGAGATCAGGTGGTTATGGCTATAAACTAGCAAGGAAGAAATTCTTGCTGCTAGATAGAAAATTGTTCTATTCTAGAGCCACATTAAGATTTATGTTTATTGTAGAATTGTATTAAAGTTTTTTTTGTTTGCTTGTTTTTTTTTTTTTTTGTAAAGGACAACTGGGCACGGGAAACTGGACAGGAATCAGGACATACATAATATTGTGTGTTAGATCTGTACTAACTATAGATACATACAGATAATTTAATAAACAATACACTGGTTATTTTGTGGATATAAACTTTCCAGTACTAGAATACTAGAAGTAAAACATGTAGACAAATGAGAATTCAAAAGAGTAGCTTAACCTGTAGTCACACCACAAAAAAATTGAGTAATGCCCATTCCTTGGATATATTTTGTAGTCAGTACATACAGCATTTCTTAGTAAACTTATGATGTATATAAGGAAAGAAGAAAAATAAAAGGTACAAAAAATGATGGTGACTCAAAGGCAGCTAGATATTATTTTTTTATTTTATTTTATTTTCGTATGTGTATGAATGTACTGTCTACATGGAGGTCTGTGCATCCATGTCATGCAATGCCGCGGAGGTCAGAAGAGGGTGGCAGATTCCCCTAGAACTGGAGCTAAAGACGGTTTTCAGCCACCATGCGGGTGCTGGGGATCGAACTCAGGTCCACTGCAAGAGCAGTCAGCACTCTTAACCACTAGGCCATCTCTCCATTCCAGATACTATTAATTAAGACAAAGCAATTTAGGAAGAAAAAGTATTAGAAGTAGTAATAACCTGTATATTTTTACATGTTAATATGGAGAAGCCTGTTACATAACCTAGTAGAGATGACAAGGAATTAATTATATAAGACTGCAGTTCACACACATTAATTATAGGAACAATTAAATATACAAGTCCATAAGAATGGAAGCTTCAAACTGAGATGTAAATTTAGTACTCTTCAGCATCTAATTAGAATTTGTATCCAGGCTAGTTATAATCACTGAGGGATTATCAAAGAGGAAAACTGGTAATTTCCAAACTTAAAACATTGTGCTGAGAATTATTTAAAATAAATTTAAAGGTAAATAACAGTTTGTGTTCTTACAACAGAGAGGTAAGCCAAGGTAAATATAATATGAAGAAATGATTTTCAACAGGCAAGGTATGATCGCCCAGGTTCACTGTTTTTGAGACTTTTTGTAAGATAAGGTCAGAATTATGACCATGAGACTTAATATTTGATGAAATATTTGTCCAGGGAATTACTTACAAGTTCCTTATCCTGAGAACTAAGTAGCACAGTTATTTTTTTTCCTGAATCTATCATTGAACTGTGAATAGAAACTGAAAATTTTAATGTGAAAATTGAAGTTACACAGTATCAGTTTGAAGTCTAAGAAGATTTTAGTTATAAGATGGACATATTAAAGTAAATAATTACATTTGGAAAAAAATGGAAAAGTAGTTGGGAAATTAAGGAAGAGCTTAGAGAAGAGTGGAGGACAATAGAAAATGGTCATAAAATAGAAGGTGGGGAGATTTGATCTAGTGCACAATTGGCTTAGGAATGATAAAATAGAAGCAAAGATAATTATTTTTTACAAGCGACACAGAGAATAGAGTATTTTTATAGATGTATATAAGTTGAGACTCTTTGGGATAGAAAATGGGCTTTCATCAACTTTTCCCACAATGAAATAAAAAGCAATTTCTTGAATTGAAACTGAAAACATGGAATAGAGCTCAAAGTTGTAGGGATAGAGGAAAAGATAATGAAGAAGTTATTTCAGATAGTAAGAAAATAAATAGACTACACAGGATTAGTAAATTTACAGCAAGGCAGAGGAATCTGTGTGACTATTATGAGGGTACAGACCATAGGAGAATATGAAGTAAGATTTAAGTTATTGTATTTTTTTCAGTTTCGTTCAGTATTTCAGTGTGTGTGTGTGTGTGTGTGTGTGTGTGTGTGTGTGTAGGTGGTAATAGAATGCACATAATCAGGGGTATTTTTTCAAGTCATGGTTACTAATGTTCTTTCTCAGGGATATTGAAAGAGAGTTATCTTGTTACAAAGAGAAGATACTGACAGAGGTTGAAATAGTCAATGAGAAAAGGATAATATTTGTAAGAATGGTGAGTAGCTATAACAAGTAGGGAAAACAGACAGCGTCACACAACATGTATTTAAAGAAGTACCTCTTTAGGCTATTGAGAAATAGGCTCATAATGTGATCTAATAACACTAGAGGAATAAGAAAACTTATAAAATTAGAGCTATAAAGTCAGGGGCTGTAGTGTTAGTCCTAGTACACTTTGGTGGATATTGTATGAATTCTATCTTGTTAATTTTGAGTTTCACACATAGTATCATTACCATTATGCAGACCAGGCCATATGAGAATTTGTGTATAGAGGGGAGAAAGCGGTAGTCATTATTATATTCTTGAATAACATACCTATTAATACTGATTTGCTTATCACAGAACGATTATTTAGTCAATAGTCTTAATAGCTAGATTTTTTTGAATAATATGTGATTAAATGTCATGGGCACAATAAAGGAGAAATAACTAAAAAGGTAAATGACAGAATCCAGATTCAAAATTTCAAAGGCTTGTTAGAGCAATAGAAAACAGATCAAACTGAATGCAAAATTCAAATGTCAGTAATTAAGATCATATAAGATCATATTTAAAGTTAATTAATGGGGTATATCTTGCTCTATTAATGTGAAAACTTGATATATGAATGGTACCCCTGATGTTGGTCAGTAAGTAGGCACAGAGTTGATGGCTATAATATATAAACACAGTGTATAGAAGGAATAGATTTGCCTGTAGGCTAAAGCAAGCAAACAAATGAGCAGGAAAATTGTTTCAGAAATAGACTTACTCTCTGAGATTAATTTAATTCTATAGGTCTTGAAACCTGAAGAAAAGTAAATATTGATCTACAAGTAAATATTATCCTCTATAATAAACTTAAAAGAACAACAAGTAAATAAAAAACAGCAACACAAACTATGTCCATAAGTGAAATATTTCATATTTCTTGAAATACTTCACATTTCTTCCCAAGAGTAAAGGATTCTAACTTTAAAAATTATGGAATTTCTCTTTTACTTCCTTGCTACACACACACACACACACACACACACAAACACACACACACGTGTGTGTACATGTCAAATAACATCCAATTGATATGAGATTGCTGAAAAAAATATTTACAAAATCTGTGATCAACATTGAATTTCGATAAGTCATTTTCTTTCTTGCTCTGACAAAATAGCTGATACAAACAAACTAATGAAAGATTATTTTGCCTCATGGTTACAGATGATTGAGTTTATATTCAGTTGGCCCTACATTCTTGGACTGGACATCATAATGGCTGCCCCATGTTGTGGAGGAATCACTTCAACCTACTTTATGGCAAACATGAAACAGAAGGTGGAATATAGAAGAGACCAGGGAGGGACAAGATACTTCAAAAACCCACTTCTTGCGTACCTACTTCCTCCAGCTAAGTAGCCGTTTTCTACTCAAAGCCTCTCAAAAGAGTACCACCATTGGAGTCCTCAGGCTTACATGAGGGAATATTTAATATTCAAAATACATTGCACTAAATTTCATAATACCTTACTGATCTATTTATATATTAAACAAAGAATAGTGACCATTGGAAAAATCAATATATAAAATGAGAACAAAATAAAAATTTTATATTGTTATATTTATATTTTATATGGGTTTTTATATTGCTTTAATGATAATTTTTTCAAAATACAGGAATATGAGTAGAGTATTTTCAAGAAAAATGTACGTTAAGAAGAAAGAAAATTTTAAAATTCAAACTGCATTTAATGAAAATTCAAAAATGATAGAAAATGAAAATAAATGTGTTTAACAAAAGCACAATTAAAATTTTGATCACAAATTTAAATAACTCAGAAAGTTAAGATATTAGATAACAGAACTATTTAAGTCATATCACCCCTTTTTTGAATTCTAATAATTAAAGACAGAAATAATACTTAGGGAGAAATAATCAATGAAAAATAATCATATGCCTGACAAGAGACATAATCTTCAAATTACAACTTGAATTGTTTTTAACATGCAAAGATAGAGAAATATATAAAAATCATTTATTAATCAAAAGCACATTGCTCAAAATTGAAGAAATAACCACCCTTTCTCTAGAGTCCTCATTAGCATTGAGAGATACTAGCAATATCAAAGCAATATTTCTAAATATGTGAGAAATTTAATATCTCCAAATATCTTAAAAATTTAAAAACTTAAATTTTATTTTGTGATAAAATATAATTTCAGGAAAAATTAGAAGTTCAAGACATACATGTTTTATATTCTTATTGTACATTATTTAATAAATTATTAGAATAAAATATAAAAATAATGCTTAAATAGGATGATGTTTATGGATTAAATTGTAACTGTTAAGTACAATGTAGCAAAATATGACAGAAGCTACCACTTGATTTCTATATTTAAAATAATGAATAAAACAAGAAAAATGAATGATTACACAATTTATTTTTTTTTAATTTTATTTATTTCTGTATGTGTATCAATGTACTGTCTGCATGCAGGTTTGTGCACCCGTGTCGTGCAATGCCGCGGAGGTCAGAAGAGGGTGTCGGATTCCCCTGGAACTGGAGTTCTCCTGGAATTGGAGTTTCAGACGGTTCTCGGCCGCCATGTGGGTGCTAGGGATCGAACCCGGGTCCTCTGTAAGAGCGGTCGGCGCTCTTAACCGCTAGGCCATCTCTCCAGCCCCCGATTACACAATTTAAATGAAAGCTAATGACATACTAGTCAATTTCTGGAATAAAGTTTTCCATTGACAAATGAATAAAGAACATCATATATATTTAGTAATATTCAATAATAAGATTTCATCTTTTATAGCAGAAATGAATAGAATTTGAAAACATTGTGTTAGGAACAATAAGCTAATCATATAAACCCAAATTCCACATGTTTTTCTATATCTTAGAGAAGCTAGAAAGAAAATAATAGAGGAAAAGTTTAAGATATTGGTAACAAGAGGATACATGAGACAGATGGGTCAGACAGAAAATAGATAATAGCCCATGCCCTGTTTCCCTTCTAGCCTTGGGAACAGGTATTTTTCTGCTGTTTTTACCCCAGATCTCTGGATTTCTTTCTTAGTCCAGACCTGTCCACTGCATCCTGTTCCCTTACACTTAGATCAGCTCAATTTTCCAGTCTAGCCTTTCAGATGTTTCACAGGCTGTCCCCAGTCCTACTTCTCTTTGGATTCCTGGCATCAGAATCCACCTTATACCCACTTTGCCTAGTACCCACATTGCCTAATACCCTGACCTGTTTACTACAGGGACTAGCCTAATACCCTGCAAGAACCTGAAACACAAAAGAACTAAACTTTCATAACTAAGAAAAGGAACCAAGCTACATAAACAATATAACAGAACCAAAATTCAAATAAACAAAAGGAGAATAGAATTTTCTATCAGGTATACAACCAACAAAAGACATCAATATTCCCAAACAGTAATGCGAAGGCAAACATAATATGTATGAAAAACAAAGAGAATATATCCCCAACCAAATTCACCAGTATGACAGAAGTGTAATACAAAGAAAACCAGAATGAGAAACCCCATGCTGCAGAATTTAAAAGAACAATTATAAACATGAAAAATAACTTAAAGAAAACATAGACCAACAACTCAAAGAATTCAAAGAGGATAGACATGAACTTGTGAGGATAGCTCAAGAAAATTAAAGGAAACAGTTCTGGACTTGAAAAATGATTTCAGCAAACAGATTGACATATTGATGAAAACTCAAGCCAAAATGAAAATGGAATTGAAAATTTTAATAAGTCAAATTTGAAAGAAACAGAAGAAAGCCTGACAAATAGAATGAATGAAAGGGAAGACATAACATCAATATTGGATTACTAAATTGAAGAACTAGATTCCTCAAGCAAAGACTATGAAAAACAACACAGGAATGGGGAGATGGCCTAGTGCTTAAGAGCACCGATAGCTCTTGCAGAGGACCTGGGTTCGGTTCACGGCACCCCATGATGTCTGTGAACCATTTTTGGCTCCAGTTCCAGGTGAATCTGATGCCCTCTTCTTACCTCCGTGGCATTGCACGATATGGGTGCACAGAGCTGCATGCAGATAGTACAGTCTTACACATAAAATAAATAAATACAATTTAATAAATAAATAAATAAATAAAAACACAGGAATGGAATATACTGTAAATGTGGGGCACCATGAAAATACCAAATATATGCATGCAGGAAAGAGAAGAATCTTAGGCCAATGACATTGACCAGATCTTCAACAGGGTAATAGAAGTAAGCTTGCTTAAATTAAAGAAAGATATATCTATCCAGATCTAAGAAGCACATAGAACACCGTTTAGACAGGACTAGAAGAGAAACTCCTGAAGGCATAGCATAGTAAAAATACTAAATGTACTTAAAGCTGCTAGAGAAAAACAAGTTTACATATAAAGAAACACCCATGAGAATTGTGTCTGACTTTCAATGCAAACTATGAAAGCCAGAAAAACCTGGACAAATGTATTGCCAGTTCCAAACAAGAAATGTGAATACTACTATAGTTTAAACTGTGTTAAATCAAAAATGTTAAAATGTGAATGTGAACTTATTGAGGAACAACATAAGTACAGTTGAATTCATTAAGGTGAGGCCATTGGGATATATTCTATTCTATTATCATTGAGTCGTTGTAAAAAGAAACTTAAGGATCTGGAGTGATGGCTCAGGAGTTAAGAGAACTTGTTTCTCTTGCAGACAATTCAGGTTCTAATACCAGCGCCCACATGTTAGCTAACAACCATATGACACTTCAGTTCTAAGGGATACAACAGCCTCTTCTGACCTCCATGCACATTGTATGACAATGCTCCACTTGAATACATTCAGGCAATACATGCATACATATAAAATAAAATATATTTAGAAAGAAACTTACATATGAGTGGGCATGGTGGCATACAGCTTTGATCTTAACACCTAGGAAGCAGTGACAAGTGGATCTCTGGCCATCTTTGTCTACATGTTGAGTTCCAGGCCACTTGGGGCTACCAGGAGATCCTGGCACAATAAAAGAAAAGCAAAACAAAACAAAACAGACACACACACAAAATGAATTTAAATATGAATAGCAGATTATTATGCTATGTGAGGCCTGAAGTTATAATGATACCAGTCAGGGAAATACTGGAGATGAGAGTATACTGCATCTTTACATTTTGCCTTCAGAGGGAACATGGCCCAAACATGAGATGGAGATTTAATTTGTAATTATAGTCTCAAGCAATACACAAAATTAAATTTTCTATTGTACAAATTCTTCATGTGGTACTTTGTTGAGGATTTTTAGGAGCTTATTTGAACACTAGGTGCATTTGTGGTGATATTAAGAAATGAAATTATTATGCCATGCATACTGGTGCATGCTAGTAATCCCAATATTTGAGAGGTTAAGTCGGGAAGATTGTGAATTTGAGACCAGCCCAGGACAGAGAATATGATCCTGTATCCAAATAAACACAAACATAGTAAATAAGTGAAATCAATTTAGTTAACTTCAGTTTTGATAATGCCTTTGTTATCACATTTAAAAATAAAAATAATTATCTTTTATCAAAACTTTCTGAATTCTTTATGGATGGAATTTTATCATTAATAGGCATTATATAAAATGATTCAGATGAGTTTAGTGGATTACCCATGTGGTGATAATTTATTGTAGGTAATTGATGGATCAGAGTTTAACATACTCTGAGTGCTCAACCTGAATGTAACTTCTCTATCAAAAGCGAATCCCCTCCAAACTAAAGAGAACATCAAAGAATAGGAAGTTGAGAAAATGCAAGAGCCAGAGGATGGACAGGAGTGCTCTGAAATGTTGTCTTTTAGACATGTCATGTCGACAACATTCATAAACTCATGGCACATGTGGCTACCTCCAAATAACTTGTATAAGATCAATCCAGTCCAAATGATGCAGAGTTGAGAGAAATGTTCTCCAGGACCTAATCTTTGTAGAGGTGGTAATGAAAATGAATGCTTCCTAGGGGAGAGAGAATCATAATTCTTTGAGAGATTGGCCACTAGTATGTTCCCCCTGTTCCAGTGGATAGACTTGCATTTATGCACATGTAACAGGAACTAGCTAGACTCAGTGGGTTACCAACAAAAGTAATAAATGAAGGATGGGGAGAAAGCTCAGTGGAAAAGAGGACTGGTGGCACTTGTAGAAGACCTGGGTTCAAATACTAGCACCCACAAGGCAGCTAGCAACCATCTGTAACTTCAACTCCAGAGGATCTAGCACAGTCTTCTGACCTCCATGGGAACTATACAACAGGAGTGCACTTACATACATGCAGACATAACACTCATTCATATAAAAATAAATTAAAAAAAATCAAGACATGAACTTGGGAAGGGGATGTATTAGAGGTAATATGGGAGAAGCTGAATATTTTAGTATACATACACAAAATAAAATAATGAAAAATTATTCATAGTATCATATTTGCTTTTCATTATATTGTATAGTTTTCATAATGTTAAACTACACTAAACTTGAATTCCATAAGGTTTCTCTTTCTAGTAATAAATTAATTCTGGAGAAAACCATTATATTTTCTCTAGAGAATATGACACTTTAATTGTGTCGATGTTAGCAAATATTTGAATCTCAGAATCAGTCTACTAGACTATATAGATGAAACAATTATGACTGTAGAATAGAAAAACAGTAAAATATTTGATAATGTAAAAATATTGCATTAACAAAAATGAAGGTGGGGAAGATATATCAAACAGTATACATATGTTAGTAGAATTTTATTCAACAATAAGGAAAAGTAAAATTTTTTAGGAAATGAATGGAATTTGAAAATATACTGAGTGAGGTAACCTAAGTTCAGAAAATCAAACACAGAATGTCCTACTATTTCACAAATGAATCAAAGTATTGAATTATTAACCTTTTTGGATTTTCTTTTAATGTCTGTACAGACCTGTAAGTGATGAAGAGTCTATTGTATAGGAGGTGGAAAGAGAACTGATCTTAATGATCATGAGAATGTTAAGAAAAAAACATATGATAAGGAGGTGAAAGGAGGGGTATTGGGGAGGAATGATTTAAGCAGAGACATGGTGAGGAATGGAGGAGAAGTTACAGTAATTAGATAGTGTTAACAGGACATAAAATATAAGTCTCATGAACCCATATGCTTTATACCCTAATTAAAAACATAATTTAAGGGGCTGGAGAGATGGCTTAGCGGTTAAGAGCGCCGACTGCTCTTGTGGAGGACCCGGGTTCGATCCCCAGCACTCACATAGTGGTTGAGAACCGTCTTTAACTCCAGTTCCAGGGGATCCGACACCCTCTTCTGACTTCCACGGCATTGCATGACACGGGTGCACAAACTTACATGCAGACAGTACATTCATACACATACAAAAATAAATTTAAAAAATTTAAAAAAACATAATTTAAAAAGTACTTGTAATGGAGAAACCACACATGGTTAGATAAAGCTCTTTGGAGAAGCCATGAAATACCAAGTGAAATTTGGGTATATTACTGGAGTTGTTGCTGCCAATGAAGGTAAAAATGTCTCCTGTAACTATATAGCCTATGGTCATTGCCTTTGATTGCACACCAGAACTGGGTGGTAAAACCTTATTGCTGAAGAAACTACATACAGTCATTACAGAACACAGAGAATACAAGTTGGAAATGACCTGGAAGATTCTTCCCTGCTGGCCACTGAGGGAAAAAAAAAGTCTCATTGGTTGTTCCTGGTTTGGGGAAATTGAATGCTACAATACCACCTTGCTAGGGAAGAGTCATTTAATTACGTAATAATGGCACAATTGTTATGTGATTAACCAACTGATTTCCAATTAGAAATGAGGTCTACTCTGTAGGAGGAAGTTTAGGCCTGATATTGTAGACCTTGTCATAGGACCATGACAAAGATCATCGTAGACACTAGGGATGAATCAATTACTTTTGTTTTGCTAAATGTAATTGTCAAGCTACCTCATACATATTTATGTTTGTGTCCAGAGTTTAGTTTTCTCAGATGTGATCAAAGAAGTTTTATTTTGAAGCAAACTATAGTTAAAACGGAGTTGTGGCTCATCGAGGTGCTAAGAAAAATGATTATTGAATGATCATTCTTTTACTTTTTAAATATCTGTAGGGAAAAATCAACGTTTATTTCGGTTATTTACAGGATGATGCTTTACAGGACCTGCAAGCAAGTCACATTTGTGCTTACAGTTAGAGTTCCTGATTTTCTTTTCTTTTTTTTTTTTTGGTCATTTCGAGACAGGGTCTCCCTGTAGCCCCAGCTGGTCTGGAACTCAATGTGTAGACCAGGCTGGCCTTGAGCTCGCAAAGATCCGCCTGCCTCTGCCTCCCAAATGCTAGGATTAAAGGCATGCGCCACCACGCCTGGCTGAGTTCCTGATTTTCAAAGTCAGTCAAATGACCAAAAATCTCATCTCAACATAGGAAACAACTAGAGAAAGCTGTATCCCAGGAACTACCTTATAAAACTTTCAGATATCTCAAATGGTCAGAATTTCTTCTTTCCAGGAATTAAATGCTCATATAAACTTGAGGAGGAATCATGAGAATCTTGTAAATTTCAGGAGCTTCCTGACACCTAGGTTTTATTTACTTTTTGAGCTTTGTAAGTTTCAGTGACTTCCTGAGTCTTAACCAGCCTCCATCCAGGAAAGATGGTTTCAAATTAAAGAAGTGGGTACACATTGTGATATTATGTATGTAACAGCATTTTGAAATATTGATACTTGGCTAAAGACATTTTGGTGTGGAAACTTGGTGAACATTATTAGAGTTCTGTTTTTTGACTGACAAATAGACAAAGGGGGAAAAAACTAACAATACACTTTTCAAAGAGCTGGACTAGCTGGGCATAGTTAATTCCACCACTCAAGGCAGAGGCAGAGGCAGAGGCAGAGGCAGAGGCAGAACCAGAGCCAGAGCCAGAGCCAGAGGCAGGTGGATTTCTGTCAGTTCAAGGCCAGCCTTGGCTGCATAGAAAGTTCCAGGCAAACTGGGATTAAAGGGAGACCCTGTCCCAAAAACACACATATGAAAAAGAGCTGGACTAGTTCCATATGTGTTTATTTTTCTTTTGCCTTTACCCTACATCTCAAATCCATAATGTCCTTATATTACAGAGAAAATAACTTCAGCCATTGTAACACTTTCCCAAAGTCTAAATGTTACTAAATCTGCTTCATAACTCCAACTTCTTTGTCTGAAATTAGAAGAAAATATTCATTGAATGAAGGAATCAGACAGTAAAGGTTTTGTTTCATTCATGGAAAGTGTTGCCTTGTTACCAAGCTTATCCAACACAACTCTGCATCATCTTTCCATGACTCTAGCATTTCTAACTTGTCTTTCCTCAATTTTTTTGTGTCTCCAGCCATAAGAATGTATGAAAAGACCCGTTGGATAGGATAGATAGTACCTATATTACCTCAGCTATTACAGACCTCCAGGAGTTTTTTTGGATTTTTTCATTTTTGTTTTTTCTTTGTTTGAGGTAATGGAAGTTGAGCCTGGGGCCTAGTGCATACTAAATCTGCTCTCCGTCATATAATTATAATTTCAGTAAAACATTGGGATATCTGTTGAATCCTTATGGTGTAACATATTTAGTTCTTTCTGGAATGCTGGGAACTGAACTAAGGGCTTACATATGCTCAGTAAGTGTTCTGCCAATCAAGCTATATCTCCAGTTCTGCAATGTTGTTTAATATCCTAAATTTTTTAAATTAATGTTTTTATTACCTTGAGAATGTCATGCAATGAAATATATTTTTATCATACTCACCTCGGTTCTTCCCCTAACTACTCTTAGATCCACCTCTACTTCCCTACCCTCCATTTTTTTTTGGTCTCTTTTATTATTTTTTATTTTTAAATTAAATTTAATTTTATTCAAAGCCAATTTTTATTGAAGCTTTGTGCATTTCATACAAAATTGCCAATCAAGTGTAGACCCTTTATTTCCCCCCTCACCCCACCAGAGCTCATACATTCTGCCAAACATGTTTTCCCTATTTTCTCAGTCTCTTTTAAAATTTTCATTGCAGAAGTTTACTGTTCTGTGTGGTTTATTTTTTTAAAGTGTATAACCCATCAATTTCAATTAGTGATATCCATATACCTTTGAGTATGGGATCACCAATGGAGATCCTTCTAAATTAGTTTCTCTCTATTTGTAGATTAGTAAAGCCCTCAGACATCATCAGAGAAGTGCCCTTGTGAGTAAATGGTGGTTAATTTAGAACCTCATCCCTGGTCAAAGTGCAGAGAAATTTTAAATATGGAGTGTTCTGCCAAAAATAAGATATCCATATCACATACACCAAAACCTTAGGCCCAGGGACCAAAAAAGAAGAAAGAGGGGAAAGATTTTAAGATCCAGAAATCATGGAAGACCTGGGGAAAACTACTTTCTAGAAATGACAAGATATTTGTGTTAGTGTGTCTGAGTGTGACCAAAGTCACCATGCACAAAATGAAGCAGGGGGCACCAAAATGTGAAAATATCTTCACCAGGAATGCAAGGGGGTTAGCTCCCCTGTAAGGAGAGAGCCAGCAACAAAATGGTTGTCAGTCAGGGTTTTCACCTAGGCTATAGGGGAAGTTAATTTAGAGCTCATAACGCAGAAATTGGGGATCTTCCTGCCATACAACTGCAAGGTTGCCCTTCAAAAACTCTTGAGTCAGGGAAAACTTTTTTTTTTCTTTTCTCACTGGCTCTGATGAGTCTCTCTGTCCAGATTCTGTAGTAAAATATTTGTTTTGTTTCATTTCATTTTCTTTTTTTTTGTTTTGTTTTGTTTTGCTTTCCTTTTCCTTTGTCTGGTTTCTGATGCAGAGAATATAGAATAGTTTTTGCCTCCTGCCTAGGATACAGGCCCAGAAAGAGGACATGCCTGCTTAAGTTTATCTCTACGTAAGGTGGGAGTTAGGTTTTGTGAGTCCTGACAGTTTATACTCATGAAATTATAGTAGCTGCAGTAGGTTGCATAAGACCTCAATAAGATCAAGCTAGTCAGAATTCTGGCATACAGTATGAAGAGGTTTCAATAGCAATAGACTTATGTCTAAGTGATAAGTATAAATTTCTTTTTTTCTGTTTTTATTGAAGTTTTGTGCATTTCATACAACATTTCTTAAGCAAATTTAGACCCATTCCCTATTCCTTGACCCCCACCCCACCAAGGCTCAGGTGTTCTGCCATACATGTCTTGCTTCTTTTTGTCAGTCATTTTAAAAAATTTTGGTGCAGTTTACTGTATTGTGAAGTTTACTATTTCAGTCAGTTTTTTGTCCTAGTTTTTTTTGTTGTTGTTTTTGATCCTTCCAATTTGTATCACTCCAAAATATGTATAGATACACTACACACATATGTCAAAATTAATGAAACCACTCCCTAACTGTAAACTAGAGCCAACTGTTACAGTGGTAATTTCCTACAAAACAGGCATAACGTATTAACTGATTGATAGGCATAGGAACTGTGAAAGGATATTTCCCTAACTAGAGCCAAATTCAATAGTAAAGTGTTTATAAGTTGTGTAATTAAGCAAAATATATTACTACAGGAAAGCTCTGACATCAGCAATGAATTGTTCTGATGTGCCTTAGGAGAGGTGGCTAGCGAGATTCTAAAGTCCCTGCTCCCCCCCCCCACAAATCATATGTAGGCCTATTTGCCATATAGGGGTCCATATGCCAAAGAAATGGGCTAGTTAAGAGGTGCTCCCTTTGTCTGCACAGAAACACTGGATTGTTGAGGTCATGCAATCAAATGGTTTATTGAAGACGGTCACTTTGCTTACGAGATAACACCACCTTGCCCTTCTTGCAATTGCTTTTAGAGGGAGCCGTCTATCCAAAGCGCACACTAAAGCAATACAGCAAAATATTGGTCTCCCTGAGACAAGCAAGACTCCTCCGTCAATATCAGCTACACCTCAACAGCCTGGAGATACTGTGCAACAGTGGCAGCCAAGTGTCTATATATATCCCAAATCTATTTGGCTATTAGCTCTCTCCTTGGAGGAATAACTCACAGCTGATGCCACAAGCTTGTGTCCTCGGGTGGTTGGGCGATGTTGTGAGCCACAGTAAGAACTTGTCACCCTTTATAGAGAAACCACAGTTTGCGGATTAGCATGCCATCCAAGCATCTGTGTCTATGCTCACAGCTTAGCTTGACATAATAAGTGGTATGGCTTAAATGCCTGTACATCCAATAGCTTGTGCTTTGTTAATATGACTAAAAAGGGTATCACTGGGAAAGCTGTCAATCCATGAAGGGAAACATCCTGAACAGAGTGGAGTCCAAAGTGACAACTCCAAAGAAATTAGACTGTTTTCTTCTCACCCACTTGTGCTCCTTTCCCAAAGCCCAGGGAACAAACTGTGGAAGAGGAGGCGTGGTAGATTGTAAGGGCTGTGGAGGGTGAATCATGAGACTACAGGAATATAGTCTGGACTCCTGATTGATCAACATGTCTGTGCATACAAGCTTCTCCAACTGGTCAATGGGAACATTGGGTTGTTCAAAATTTGGACATAGATACTTGCAAAATGCACCAATTACTTGTATGACATAAAGAGTGACATCAATGCTATCTGCAAACAACTGTGTCATTGTATTGCAGAATCCCTTAAAAATAAATAAATAAATAAAGAAGCCCCAACCTTAGCTGAGGAACTATTGGCAAGTGATAGCCACTGGGAGAGGGAGAGTTGGTTTTCATTGAAGGTTTGATGCTAGATAAGTTAACGAGGTTCCTGTGAATGGACTCACACTAATTACATCTGGGAACTCCAATTTGACTTGATAGGCCATATATATTTCATGTACTCTGTCATATATGAAATCCAATGGGGGTATAAAATGGGTGCAGATAGAGAAAGGGATCAATTATGATCAAAGTATACTGAATGAATTTGAAAAAAATTCAATAAAATTAAAAAAGAAAAAAAAATTATGACATCTGAAAATAAACTATAGGTTAAGTCCAAAACACCTTTAGGGATTCAAATTTTAACAGTTAAAGTTGGTTGAATGTAGATAAAGAAAATATTACTTTATATTCTTACATTACATAGCAAGTTGATGAGTAATGTCAGGTATTAGGTTTACTAAAAAAGAAAGAAAAAATAGAATTATTCAGGTTGCCTTACAAATAGAGATTTGGTACTGGAATCCACAAATGATGGACACAATTTATTGTTTGTTTTTCTGGGACTGTGTTACTTCACTTAGCATAATATTTTCTAGTTCCATCCATTTACCTGCAAAGTTCATGATATCATATTTTTTTATTGCTGCATAGAGTTCCATTGTGTAGATGTAACACATTTTCTTTATGCTCTCATGGGTTGTGGGACACTTGGGTTCCTTCCAGATATTGTGAAGAGAGCTGCAAAAAACATGAAAGTGCATGTATCTACGCATATAGGATGAGTCTTGTGGGTATATACGCAGGAGAGGTATGACTGTGTCAGCTGGTAGGCTCAATTTGAGTCTTTAAGAGTTCTCCACATTGCTTTCAATAGGCGTTGCACTTGCATTCCCACCAGCAGTGGTTGAGTGTTCCCCTTTCCCCACAACCTCTCCACTATTTGGTACCATTTGTTTGCTTGATCATAGCCAGTCTTATGGAAGTAAGATGAAATTTTAAAGTGGTTTTAATTTGCATCTCTTTAATTATTAGCCATGTTGGACACTTCTTAAGGTGTTTCACAGCCATCTTCTTCATTTGTGAAGTCTGTTCAGCTGTTTACTCCATCTTCTGAGTAGGTCATTTGCTTTCCTTCTCCTTTGTTTTTTGAGTAGTTTACATACTGTAGATGTTAATGCTCTATCAGATTTATCAGTGGTGAAGCTTTCCTCCCACTTTGTGGGTTGTCTCTTCAGTACTTTGATTATTTCTTTCACTGTACAGTTTCATAAGGTCCTACTTGTCAGATGTTAACCTTATTTCCTATGCAGCTGCTGTCTGAGTTAGAATGTCTTTTCCTACGCTTATGTTCGTAGGTTATGGCCAAACTTTTTTTTTGATCATTTTCAGTTTCAGGTTTCACACTGAGATTTTTGATGCATTTGTAGTTGACTTTTGTACAGGGTGAGGGGTAGAGGTTCAATTTTATTCTTCTACAAGTGGTTATCCAGTTTGCCAGCACCATTTGCTGAAGATGCTATCTTTCCTCCATTGAGTCTTCTTGGCCCATTTGTCAAATAAGAAGTAGCTGAAATTCTATGTGCTCAAGTTTGGATCTTCAATTTTGTTCCATTGATCTCTGGGTCTGTTATGGTGCCAATACCAGGGTGTTTTATTGTTATAGCCCTGTAATACAGTTTGAAGTCTTGTAGAGTAATCCCACCTGCATTGCTCTTTTCCTCAGGGAAGCTTTGGTTATCTGGGGTCTTTATTTTTCCATATGAACTCTAGGATTTTTTTCTACATCTGTGAATAAGCTCATGGGGAGTTTAATTGGGATTGCACTAAATCTGTATATTAATTTGGGCAGGGTGGTCATTTTTAGTATATTAATTATTTCAGTCCATGAGCATGGGAGGTCCTTCCATCTTCTGATCTCTTCTTCAGTCTCTTTCTTCAGGTTTTCAAAAATTTTCATCGTAGAGATATTTAGTGTCTTTGGTCAGGATTGTTCCTAGGTATTTTATTTTTTGAGGCTATTGTGAATAGGAAGGTCTCCTTATAGTCCTTCTCCATTTGCTTCTAGTTGGTATAAAGGAAGGCTACTAAGTTTTCTAGGTTAATTTTGTATCCTGCCACATTACTTAAGCTGTTAATTGTTTATGGCTTTCTGGTGGAGTTTTTGGAAAACCTTAGGTAAACTATATGTCATCTGCAAAAAGGGATAGTTTGACCCCCTCTTTTCCAATTAGTACTGTTTAAATTTCCTTTGAGTTTTTTTTTAATTTTTTTTTTTTTTCTTGTCACTTTTATGTCGTCCAGGAGTGTTTCAAGCACTATATTTAGAAAAGCGTAGGTGAATGATTGGAGGTAGGCAGTGCCCTTTTACCCCACGGTTCCTGACTTTTAAAGGAATCCTCCTAACTTTTCCCCATTTAGTACTCTAATTTGTCTGTGAGTTTGTTATATACAGCTTCAATTATGTTGAGGAATGTTCCATCCAGTCCAATTCCCTCCAGGACTTTAAACATGAAGCGATGTTGAATTTTGTCACAGGCATTTTCTGCATCAATTGAGATGATCTTATGGCTATTTTTTATGTCAGTCAACTTATGTAATTTATGGCATTTCTTGATTTATGTATGTTGAACCATCCCTGCATCTCTGATATGAATCCAACTCGGTCATGATGGATTATCTTTTTTTTTTAATTTTTTTATTTATTTCTGTATGTGTATGAATGTACTGTCTGCATGCAAGTGTGTGCACCCATGTTGTGCAATGCAGCGGAGGTCAGAAGAAGGTGTCAGATTCCCCTGGAACTGGAGTTCTCCTGGAATTGGAGTTTCAGATTGTTCTCGGCTGCCATGTGGGTGCTGGGGATCAAACCCGGGTCCTCTGTTAGAACGGTCGGTGCTCTTAACCTCTAGGCCATCTCTCCAGCCCTGGATGATCTTTTTGATGTGTGCAAGTATTTGTTGAGAATTTTTGCATCTATGTTCATTAATGTAATGGGTCTATTTTTTGTTTTTGTTGTTGTATCTTTGCCTAGTTTGGCTGTTAGAGTGATGTTGGCTTCACTGGGAAATTTTCCTCTGTTTCTATTCTTTTGAATAATTAGACCTCCACATGGTGGTCTCAGAGCACTACCTGGTTCAGCCTACTTTCACCAGCCCACCTGGGCCAGACCTCTCTATTGATTGGTCTCAGAGCACTGCCTGCCTCAGCATGGTTATGTGGGCCTTCCTGGGCCAGGCCACCTGGAGGCGTGTTCTCTGTGTATCACTTGCTTTGTTCTGCCTTGGCTGGGCCTCCCCGCTGGGTGTTCTTAGAGCACTGCCTGCTTCAGCGTGCCTATGCAGGCCTACCTGGGCCAGGCTTAGTGTGGTCTCAGAATACCCGCATAAGCATGCCTGAGTGGGTTTATCCAGGCCTGATCATTGATAAGATGTCAGACCTGCACTCTTGAAATTAGTGTCACAACTAATAAGCTCTGAATAAGGCCATAGGATCAGATTTTTATTGCTTTTTTAATTCCTCAACTGTAGTTTCAAAAAATACATATGGCTTGGAAGATGGCTTGCCTTGAAAACACAAGGACCAGAGTTAAGCTCCCAGATCCATGAAGAAATGGTAGATGTTTATTCCAAAAACAACACTTGGGGCTGTCCTCTGGTCTGTAAAGCATGGACATTCATGTTCACCTACACACATCTATGTCCACATACCCACATATACTACACACACACACACACACACACACACACACAAACACACACACACACACACACACAAACACACATGGAAATAAATATACACAATGAAAATATATGAAAAAACTATGATGGATACAACCTTTATTCAAACTTTTTAGAATAACATATGGTCATACACATGTGGATATATAATTGAAGGGATTGAAAAATGCATGAAAGCACACATAGAAATTAAATGTGTGAATTTATAAAATTTGTGTGTATCTGTATAAAATGCCATAGAAAGCATTTCTTTTATGGATCCCTTTTTCTGTTGATACTGAACTATTTAAAAAAAAAAAAGAAAAACACAAAAATAGATTTTAAAAGAAGACATGGATTTTGAGTACAGAATATCCCTTACAGCTTTCCTGGGGAAGAAAGGAAAGGCAACATAAAGGACCAAATTTAGTTCTTCTGCAAACATGGTGTTTAGTGCAAGAGGATAATTTCTAAAACTCACAAGAATAGCCTTTCCTATTTAAAAAGAACATTTATAAATTTGTCAATGTTGGCAGAAAGTGCTTTTATATGCTGAAACTTCTCAGTCCAGTACTTCTGTATTCGTATAGACATTTTTCCAGTCATTTCAACATTGGTAAATTATTCCACTAATGTTACTTTTAATGAACTAAGGTGAGGTGATATACCTATGAACCAAGAAGGATTTGTGCTTAACCATGTAACCTTGAACTTTCAACTCTTCCTTTTATGTCTACTGAGAGTCTCAGAGGCTGAGAGGCTTAATTAGGTAATTGATTTCTCAAGTATTGCATTCTGATAAACTTTTGAAAATGATTTAATGCTTCCTTGCATTTCCAAACACTATTTTACCATTATCTAAGAAAAAATAATGGTGATAAATTAATAGAATTATAACATATGCACTAAGAATAAATATTATTGAAAGAATTATGTTAGAACATGTATTTGAAGGAACATAATTCTATGCTAAACTTACATGGAATCTTAATGGATTCCATTGTGGAATATCTACTTTAGATCTCTACTTTATTTAGATATCTATTTTATTTGTTTAGATATCTATTCTATTTATTTAGATATCTACTTTAAAATCCATAAGTGGATTTTAAAATAGATATCTAAGACAGTCAGATTAAGCATTTAGCCTATATCTTAATTTCTTTGTCCTTCATTTCTATATTTGTGTTATGTGTATTTTGTGTATCAGTGTTATTTACATTAGCAATTCATTTGGAGTAACAGTTCACAAACCACCATTGACTGAATACCAGTGTACTTACTGGACTTCATTGGGGGCACAATATTTAAAGCAGAAGCACATCAGTAAGGGTTTCCTTCTGCATAAGGTTTTTTTGTAGTGTAATGTCTTTTTGTTTTTTGAAAGCAAATTAATTTATAAAAAAAAAGGAAGAAAAAGATAATTTTACAGGAAACTTTGAACAGAAGGAAGGTGCCAAGATGCAGAAGAGGAAAGACACAGGACATGAGAAACAAAGGGCCTGGCAGGAGGGACCAACAACTGCGGAGCTGGTGGCAGAGAATCCCAGCTGCCTCCATGTCAGGACGAGGAGGAGGAGGAGGAGCTGGAATAGGGAGCAGAGCCATGCTGTGCTGCCCAAACCTCTGTCCTCATTTGGGGAGCTCCTAGCTATAGGTGAGATTGGATCAGGCTTGGTGGGAAAGGGCAAAGGTCAGGAGAGTTTCCACTGAGTCATAAGAAGGAGGTGCTTAAGTGCTTTTCCAAATCTCAGGTTCTTCCAACTCCCCATCTGCTTAGAGCTTCTTTTATGCCTTGTAGGCAGGCAGGGATACAGGGAAGAGGAAGAATGGCCCCCACTGTCCTTTCTTCCTCTGTTATCTACCACAGAACCCCCCAATCCATTTCCCCACCAAACACAGAAGCAGTGACATCAACTAAGCAGGTGACTTTTAACAAAGGAAGCTGACACTCAGCAGGGGGCGCTGAGCTGGGGCGGCCTAGGACTCAGGAGTGTGAATGGACTGCTGGGATGGGCGAGAGGGGCTGACTCAGCACTACTATGGGGCTCAGGGAGACCGGCTGGTATCCTACTCGATCCCCAAAGTTCTCCCAAAACCTGAATTCCTCTTTATTAAAACCTATACTTCCCCCCTCAAATGTGAAAGTTCGTTGTTTTTTGTGAGTTCCTAATGTGTCTTTTTAAAATCTACTTCCTTTCAAAGGGCTTCATTTTCTTGTTATCCATAAAAAAATGCAGTAGTTCTGAAGGGATTAGAGCAGGACCTTGTATAAACACCTTTGCCCATCCTATTCTTTCCCAGACATTAGAAACATCTTTTAGTCAGAAGTCTGTGAATAATAACTGGATATAAAACTACAGCCTCTGCCGGGCATGGTGGGGGCTGAGGAGGGGCAGGAGGAGCTTTTCTTACATAGTGATGAACTCTCCAGGATCCCAGGTTCCCAGTGGGGGAGGACTGTTCCTGGAACCATGATCTCTGAGGGGAGTGAAGGGGATAGATGGCTGGTTGGCTCCTCACTGTGGAGGGGGCACAGGGGTGACTGTGCTGGGGCTTGGAGCTGTGGGATCTGGAGGCAGAGGGGTGCCTGGGACTGGCAGTGGTCTGGCACTGGGCAGGAGGTTGCCCTGAACAGCTGCCACAATGGCAGGGCTCTGGGCTGCGGTGGATCCGAGCCCCAGCCCAAGAGGCAAGGAAGATGGCATGGTGGTGGTCGTCGGAAGGTTAGGATGTAGAGGGTTTGCCATGGACACAGGCAGGTTAGGTGGGGGGAGAGTGCCCGGGGCGAATGGGAGATGGTGGTGATGTCCATGCAGGTTAGGAGGAGGGGGAAAGTTAATACTGATGGAGTCAGCTAGACTACCAAATGGGATGATGGATGGAGCAGGAGGAGGAGGCAGCATGCCAAAAGGCAAACCCAAAGGAGCATTACCCGCCACGCCTGGGTGTCCGCTGCCTGGTACTGCCCCTGGAATCATTGAGGGAGGAGTTTGTTGGTTGGGGAACAGTGAGGGGCCATGGGGTCCAGGGGGGTACCCCTGGTGGGACTGCCCCAGGATGGGGGGCTCCAGCTGGCTGTGGCTGCTGAGGCACTGCAGTTGACCCTGCCTGTCTGATCTGGTCATAAGGGCCCAAGCTTCCAGGAGGGGCCCCACTGCCTGCAGGAGCCACTGAGGCTGGAGCCACAGCTGGGCCGTGGACTGTGGGTGGCCCAGCAGCCCCTGTGGGAGGTATGGACTGGCAGCCTGGGGGTAGCGTTGATGGTGGCTGCTGCTGCTGTTGGTGCATCTGTTGGAAGTGCTGCTGCCGGGCCCTCATCTCCGAGTACTTGAGCTGTTCCATGTGGAAGGCTTGTCGGTCATCCAAGAGCTGCTACCTCTGATACTCCAGCGCTTCTCACTCCCATTCCATTATCGTCTCCAGCTCCTCAAAATGGCGGAGTTTGATCTCCAGTTTTTTTTCATTTGGGTCTCTACCAGCAAGGCCACCAAAGATTTGATCTTCCTCTCTTCAACAGCAGCTAAGTACTTGACTGTGACGGCGGCAGTGGCCAGGGCAGCAGCAGCCGCCGTGGACAGGTTGCTCTCACCAATGTCACGCTCCACCTTCGTCTTCCTCTCCCTCTCGGACTCCACTACTTCCTTTAGCACTTCTTCCTGCCCCTCCTTCGGCTCCTTGTCTCTCAGGATCAACAACTGGATCCCATCATTCTTCTCTGACTCCTTCTCACTGTCACCTTCTTTCCCTTTCTCGTTATCCTTCTTGGGAGCCTCACTCGTTTTCTCCTTTGCTTCTTCATCTACAGCCCCTCCTCCTTCTCGTGGTTCCTTGGTCTCCTTCTTTTAATCTGCTGCCTGGCCTTCTGTCCATGCCTCATCAGTCCCACTCTCTTCAATGCACTCAGGCTCATCAGAGGTGGTTCCTGCAATACCACTGCTTTCCAGACCAAAGGCCGGGTCTGCCTTGCCTGTGACTTTGGCTGCTTCTTCCACTTTCTGAACATGGGCTTCTACCAAGGCTGTGGGCACCTCTTCCTTCATTTTGGATAACTCTTCTAGGGCTGACTTCGCAGCAGCAGAGGCGACTTGGGGATCGACGACAGAGGCCAGGAAGGCAACAGTGCTCATAACAGGGACGCCCGAGTGACTGAAGGGGATGGGCTGGTAGGCCAGGGGGACTAGGGAGGCCTCTGAGTCCTCCAGGTACGGGTCTTCAATGGGAAGGTGAAGAAAATGCAAGATTCTTTCATCCTACGTGCGGCTTCCCACATGTTCGGATACTTTGTTCCAGTCATCCTTGTACATTTCCAGGGCCTCCAAGAGCAGCAGGGTCTCCTGTTCCGTCCATTCTCAGGTGGCACTGGCCGCAGCTTTGCTCTTGGAGGGGACATTCTTCTTCGTGTACATGTCTGTGTGCAGTCCAAAGTTCTGCATGTCTGTTGGTTTCTCTTTGCCTTTGTCAGGAAAGTTGAGCATTTGTTTTGAAGCAGTACTCTGCTGTGGGGTATTGGGCTGAAGAGGAACCGGTCCTGAAGGTGTGTCTGCCAAGACGTGGAAATGAGAAGTAGGTGGAGGCCCCATTGGGGTTGGTTGACTCTCGGCATCCACCTGGTAGTTAATAAGACACCACTGCTCTAGGAAGGCATGGACCCTCATGATAGCACAGACGTCACCAGCCAAATTCCTACGGCAGGCAGTGGAAGTTACATACTCCTGGGGATTTAGTCGGTAAGTGTCAATCATGAAGTTTCGATATGCCAAGTAGATCTCTGGAGTCTTGGACTTGTTCTTGCCGTTAAAGAACTCAGAGAGAGCCCTCCGTTCAATGGCATGAACACTGTTGTAGTCAAACCAGGCAGCATAGCTGGGAATGATGATGTGGTGGGTCTGTTCAGTCAGGTTGTCCTCATGCAGGTCTGGATTCTTGGTCTGCTCTCCCTTGTTCCTCGTACTGCTCTCATCCTCATCCTTGCCAGTGGTCTCCATGCTTTCATCCTCTTGTTCATCCAAGTCGGTCATGGTACCTCCTTTGATTGGGACTGACTCTGAGTCCTTCTTAGTGTTGACTGTTTTGAGGAGTGTCACCTCTTCTACATTTGGGACTGGAGAGGGCTCGCCCATGTCTTTTGTCAGGTCTTCTTGCTCCTCTTCTCTGTGGCCACGCTTTGACTTGGTATATATGACCTTGTTGAAGGTCCTTTCTTAGCATTTTTCTTCTTAGCCTCTGGTGTTGGTGAAAGAGAGGGAGAACACTTCCTCTTCTTATAGTGCCCCCCCCCCTTCTTGTCCCATCTATCTGAATCTGGGCCGTTTACCTCATCTGTCAGTCTCTTAGCTGAAATCTTCTTTTGGCGGGAAACAGGGTTTTTGTCATCATTTACTTCATAGTCTTCCTCATTCATCCATTCATTGAAAGTGTCTGTGTCCAGGATCCACTTTGCATGAACCTTCCTAGGTTTCTCAGGAGTTGGAGCATCTTCCACAGATGCTTCAGTTTCACTAGCTGGGATCCATGTGTCATAACTGTCAGGATAGTAGCCCCAGTGCAGAAGAACTTATTTATCTCTCTTCATGACTGGTCGTACCCATTCCTCTTCTTCTAGGTTCCCTGGGACAGGGTACACAACATGGTACGCATTGCTCTTGTCCTCAGTCACTGTTCCCTGGTGTCTCTTGACAATGTCTTTTAACTTCCCTAGCAGTTTGAGCTCAATTTTTGGGCACAGGAAAATGTTAGGTCTAGACAGGCAATTATTCTGTACCAGGGACTTCTCCATGGTCATGAACATTTCCACATTTCGGTCCATGCGTGATGGATTCTGGAAATCGTAATGCCGCCATCCCTGGTCACTCTTGAATTTGTAGGCAGCTGCAAGAATGTGGCACAAGGATCCTCCTGCTTTGAAATCTAGGAAACTTTTGATCGGCAGTTTAGTGAGCGGTGCATTGCTGACCTGTTTGCCAAAAACTTCTTCCTGAAACTGTAGCAACTGTACAAACAGGCTAGATAGGGACTTGTTGGTTGGCGGTTCTGCTTGTATATACTTCTTGTAGTTCTTGCCGAGCCAGAGCCTCACGTTGTGGAGCTGGGTCACGGTGTCAGCCACCTCATAGTACTTCACATTGGGGCCGCCTTCCTTCTTCTGCACTGCCATCTTCTCGGGCTCCGGCTCCAGCCCAGCCTCCGCCCGCCCCGCTCAGCTCAGCTCAACTCCCTCCTCCTCCTCCGCCCGCCTCCCGCCGCCTCCCGCTGCCACGGCCGCCACCTCCCTGTAGTGTAATGTCTTAATCATAGTCTACCACCAATATTTTAGGAATATCTTTAATGTTTAGATAGTATATTAGTAGCGTGCAATAATTACATCATAGGGTCTCAAGCAGAGCCAGTCTATTGCAAGGACCTTATTTGCTACCAGTTATCATAGGCTATTTAAAGTTAGAAAACTGAATAGCAACACTGAATACTAGATTACCCATTTGGTTGTTACAGAAAGTCCTTAAATTTAATTGATAGTTGTTTGTTGCTGTATTGCCTGTATTTCTTTTTTTTTTTTTTTTTTTTTTTGCATGTGCCATACATTGTCTTGCCTCTTTTTCTGAGTTCTTTCCAGAGATTTTCTTTTTTATAATGCTTTTATTGATGTTTGTGTTATTTCAGACATCATTTCTCAGTTCATTTAGACATATTCTCTTCCCTTCCCCCTCACCCATCCCAAACATCCTTGTACTCTGCCATAACTGTTCTTGCATCTTTCTCGTAGTCTTATTTTTATGTTTTGGAATTCACATTTTCCTCCTTTAATTTTATATTACTCTAAAATAACGAATACATTTAACTTTCACTCATATACATGTAATTACAGAGTCTGAAAGTAAGTGGTGGATCGATTCTTTGTGCCCATTAGCGATTTACATTATAACAACATAAGTTGCTTTCAGATAAAAATAAATTTTTAATAACATAGAGATTGGTTCAGCTTGCATTTCCATCGGGGGATTTGGTGTTAGCATCCACAAACTTGCAGGGGAAACCGCATCACCACTTGTTTTTATGGGATTGTGATACTTCATCTAGCATAATGGCGTTCGATTTTTCTTCCCCATTTATCAGCAAATTTCATTTCGCAATTGATGTTTAATCTTTCTTTATACCATCTGGAATACTACTCCATTGTAGATGTACCAATTTTTGATGGGCATTTGTGGTTGGGTGTCAAGCCTATTAGTAGTTATGGAGTCTTTTATTTTGAGTATTTATTTTTGGCTGATGCTGTGGGTGCATTGCATACATCGTTTTCCAATTCAGTTCAGGCATATTTGCCCTTCCCATCCCCCCCTACGCTCCACCCCACCCAGCAGATACAGTGCTTTTGCCATTACGTCTGAAGCTCTTCTCCTCAGATTTTCTTTTTTCAATTTAGCTATAAGTGATGGATCCAGGAGTACAAGCATCCTTCCATATGAAAGCCAATTTGCGGCTGTTGTGCCCAAACCCCCACAGCCCCACCTTCCAGCAGGGGGTGAGGGGTTGTATGTTCAATCAAGATTGATCAAATAAGTGTCCAAATACATGCCTTGTAGTTTCACCATCACCCCGCCCATCATAGCCCTTACATTCTACCACACCCCCTCTTCCCCGCAGATTTTTCCCTAGGCTAGAAAAGGAGCACGGGTGGATGAGAAGCAAAACAGTCCACTCTCTCTGGAGCTGTTGTCTTGGACTCTGGTCAATTCTGGCTGTTTCCGTTCATGGGCTGACAGTTTTTTTTTTTTTCGATCCTACTAATGAGCACAAACAGTTAGATATATTGGTATTTAAACAGCACTAATAGTTATGGTAGGTTACTTTTAATAGACACAATGTTTGGATGTAGTTTAATCCATGAATTACATTTTTTCATGTTAAATATGAACAGGGTCTTACTGTGGCTTATAACATCTCCTAACCGGTAGAGGATGTAACCTTGTGGCATCAGCCATGGTTATTCCTCCAAGGAGAGAGCCAATAGCAAATTAGTTTGGGATATGCAGGTATATGGCTGCCTCTGCTGCACAGTATTTCCAGGCAGGTGAGGTGTAGCTGCTGCTGACGGTGGAAGTCTTGCGTGACTCAGGGAGACCGGATTTTGCTTCCAGGTTGAGTGTGCCTTTGGTAACATCTCTCTGTATTCCACGAGGCCCATCTGTCACTTGCATGTGTGGTTCAAATACATCTTTTCTTCATGTTAAGTCAGGCCTACAGCAGCAGGGCTTCTATTGCCTCTCTTCTTGCAGATATCCAGTTTAGAGGCAGGAGCCTTACCTTTATTGTGGGGCCTTGGATCCACCGGGCCAACATCTCCCTGGTGATCAGAATAATCCATTGCTGATGTCAGAGCTCCTGTATTAATATATTTTCTTAAGTGCATGCTTAAGACTTTAGTATTATATTGTGGTTCTGAACAGAGATTAATCCTTTTCACAGTTCTTTATGTCTATTGGGTCAATTTAGAAGGCAATTTTACCATGTTTATAAGAAATTACCTCTATAATAGTTTCCTCCAATTTACAGTTGGAGAGCAATCCCATCATCATCATATTCCTCTCCTTTTTCTAATGGGAGGGAGGCAAGAAGTCTCTTTATATCAAAAACCTTGTGGCACCTAGAAGGGAAGTTTCATTAGGACTCATTATAAATAGTTGTTACACAGTAGGATCCACAGAAGGGGTTGATGTTTGTAGCAATCTGAGGGCTTTTCTTCCTTTTGGATTGTTCAACAGGTCAACCTTTCCATTGGCACTTTCTAGTACATCCTACCTCACAATGCAAACTTGTATCTTTTCTTTCTCACCATTAAGTTGGTGACATTTTTTGTCTTATTGGGACCCACAAATCTTTTCCCGTGTTAGTTTAGGATTTGAATTGCAAGGTTTTTGACAAAAGATGTTCTGTCTACTGTATCCCCCCGTTTATTAAACCCATGAATCTTCTAGAAGACAGTTTTATTATACGTAACTATAGGGTTGAATCAAGGCACAGAATTCATCTTGTTCACCCATGTTGTTTTGTGTGGCTATATATGAAATACTTGGGAAGCAAAACTTAATTGTTTTACTTAAATCAATCTTTAAAGAGATTGCTACAGGTGATGGCAGGACCACAGAGAAAATTATAGAGAACATTTAATTGTGCCAAATCCCAAATTAACTGATTCTACACATTTGAAAACGTAAAAACAAAATGTGGACAACAGTGAATTTATATCTCCAATTAACTCAAAATCATTACCATTTTTATCAGAACCTGTAAACCGATGTTGTTTAATATATAGATATTTACTTTTACTAAGTCGAAAACACCAATTTTCCTGTAGTCAGTGTCTAGGCAAAACTGGGTACTGTTTGAATTCACATCAATTATATATGCATTAATCGAATATCCCCCCGTGTCCCTCGCCCCACCCTTCCCCCTTTCCCAATTCACCAACCAGTTCAGTCAGTTTCTGATGCAGTCCTTTCTGTTGTTGTTTCTTTTCTAGGCATCCCTCTCCAGGAGAAATATTTATATCTTGGTTTTGGTACTAGCATCCACATTGAGGGACACCATTTGTCGTTTGTTTTTCTGGGACTGAGGGTTTACTTTTACTTCACGAACATAATGTACTTCTAGTTCCATCAATTTCCCTGCAAAGTTCGTGATGTTGTCCCTCTTTACTGCGGCATAGAAAATCATTGTATAAAATGACCACATTTCTCTAGCCACTTGGTCGTTTGAGGGCAACCTGGGGCTGGTTTCCAGCGTTTTGCTATTGTGAACAAGCTGCAATAAAACATAGCTGTGCATGTATATTTGCAAAGTTAAGAGGTGTCTTGTGGGTAAGATCCAAGCAGAGGTAATGAACTGGGTCAAATTGAAAGCTTCATTTTGAGTTTTTTAGGGTTTCTCCACACTGCTTTTTCCATAGTGCTTGTAAAGTTTACATTCCCGCCAGCAATTGATAAGTATTCCCCTTCGCCACAACTTCTCCAGCCCTTGGTATCATTCGTGTTCCAAATCCTAGCCAGTCCTTATTGGATTAAGTTGATATCTCAAAGTGGTTTTTTAATTTGCATTTCCTTAATTATCAGCGAAGGTTGGAACACTTCTTAAGATGTTTCTCGCCATCTCTAATTCCTCTTCTGTGAAGTCTCTAGTCAGATCTTTTTGCTCCATCTTTTTAGTGATTCATTTGTTTTGTTTCTTTCTTTGTTTTTTTTGAGTAACTTGTATATTCGGGAAATTTAATGCTTGGTCAGATGTAGCTGCAGTGAGGTTTTCATCCCACTATGTGGGTTTTCTCTTCAATTTTTTTTTTTTTTTTTTTTTTTTTTTTTTTTTTTTTTGATGTACAGAAGCTTTTGAAGCTTTTTTGTCGATCTTATTTCTTGTGTGCAGCTACCTGTGTGATTTAGAAGTCTTTTTCTATGCCTAATGTCCTTGTATCTGCTGCCAAGTTTTCCTTCTATCAAAATCCAGAACTTTGGGGGGTTCATGTTTGAGTCTTTGGTCCCATCGGTTGGCTTTTGTGCAAGATGAGAGATAGGGGTTTAATTTCATTCTCTACAAGTGGTGGAGTTCCAGTTTTGCCAACACCACTGGCTGAAGAGGCTGTCTTTCCCCCATTGTGGCTTCTTGACCCCCTGTCAAATATGAGTGGCTGAAATTGTATGAGCTCCAGGATTGGGATCTTCAGGTTTTCCATTGGTCAACTGGTCTGTTTTGTGTGCCAGTACCAGTCTGTTTTTTTACTATAGCCCTGGAGTATAGTTTGATGTCGGGTATAGCGATCCCCCCCCTGTATTGCTTTCTTTTTTCACGCAGGGTTGCTTTGGCCTATTTGGGGTCTTGGCTTTTTTCTTCCAAATGAAATTGAGGATTTTTTTTTCAAAGCCTGTGAAGAAACTCTTGGGGATTTTGATTGGGATTGCATTAAATCTGTACACTAGTTTGGGTAGGATGGACATTTTCACTATATTTATTTTCCCAATCCATGAGCATGGGAGGTTTGTCCATCTTCTGATGTATTCCTCAATTTCCTTTTTCAGGGGTTTAAAATTTTTGTTGTAGAGATCCTTGGTGTCTTTGGTTAGGTTTGTTCCTAGGTATTTCTAACTCTAGTAATGGGCTTTATGTGCTAGATTTCAGTATCCTTGAGCTTGGGCAAATGCACAAGCCTTTTTAACAAGAAATGTGGTTTACTTGCACAAAACTGATCAGATTTGAGAGATCGTTAATGCCCTTGAAGGGGTTTTTGTGGGTGTGAAAAAATAGTGAAAATTTGAATTGCTCCTTTATTATAGCACTGAAATTAAGTCTACCTAATCTATCAAAACATGTTCATGCCTGATTTTTTTAAAGGCGAGTGCCACCATGCCCAGCATTTATTTATTTATTTATTTATGTATGTGTATCAATGTACTGTCTGCATGCAAGTTTGTGCACCCGTGTCGTGCAATGCCGCGGAGGTCAGAAGAGGGTGTCAGATTCCCCTGGAACTGGAGTTCTCCTGGAATTGGAGTTTCAGGCGGTTCTCGGCTGCCATGTGGGTGCTGGGGATAGAACCTGGGTCCTCTGTAAGAGTGGTTGGCGCTCTTAACTGCTAGGCCATCTCTCCAGCCCCCATGCCTGATTTTATATACTTGAATTTATCAATAAACATTGTGAAAAAATACAATACTCATGTAGTTAATGCTCAAAAATAAAAACCTAAATATATGCTTTAAAAAAAGAATGCAGATACATCAAATATAACTTGGATCATTTCACAAGGTGATAGCTAGTACAAATTTTCCAAGAATAAGATAGGACTTATTTCTTCTATGTACATGCCAAACACATTTCAAAGTTTACAAGTCAGCCTACAAGCAATAGGAATCTTCTCTGCCTACCCATAACCATATTCAAAACAAGCCATTCTCTATGGATTTTTATATTCTGTGAATGAATTATGAATAAAATTTTCAAATGTCATCAACCAGATTATCATTATGTATCAATATCCTCAAGCTACTCTTTGGCAATAAATGTCAGAAGAAATTTTTATGGGTTTTAAAACGTATTTGCAATTTGTAATGAGTTTCTTTTGAAAGAACCATTATTTTATGAGTGAGAACAACTGTCAAATAAATGTATTTGTAATGTCAGGAGTTTCATTATCACATGTCTGCAGGGTAAAGTTTAGGTGCTAAGCTCCTTCTTAGTTTATGTCCCTCTGATAGATTTTAAAATATGGAGTAGGCCCCTTGCAACATTCATTAGCTTTTCTATATATTTTTAAACTTATAATTTACCTTGTATTTCTTTTTATCTAATTGTCACTCATCTATTCCATTAAGGAAACATTACACCATTGGAGTTTATAACATTATAAGCAAGGAAAATAAAAGTATTAACCAATAGCTTTGAATTATTCCATAATAGCTATGACTTTCAAGCTGAGCCAGAATGAATGTGTATTGTATATCATTAGAAATCTTTTCTCATCTTGTTTTAATTTAAAACAGAAGAAAAGATTTTAGTTCTTTCTAAAAATAATTCATGTCCTGTGGATTTTTCCTATTAGGCAATAAAGCTATAAAATAAAGATTGAACATGTAAATAATTTTCATAATCCAAAGGCAAGAAATAGGTCTACCTGAGAATGTTTCATGAAGAATGGGACTTAATCATACTACAAAAAAGTATTTTACTGTGAATAAAAGTCTTAATACCTAACTATTTCAATACTCAATCCTGTAGGTTGTGTAAATCAGACCAGTTCAATATTCTTGAAAACTCAAATATCTTATTGCACTGAAAATAATTAAATATAAGAAATCAATTTCCTTTTGGAAAAGTTATTATATAGTTCTTTTACTGACACTGTCAATCTGTTTAGGTTTCAGTTTGTAATCTTATGGTACAAAACTTGGGGTATTTAAAGACAATCAGTGGAATATTATTGTCTAACAAAAAGGTTTGTGAATTTACTTACATATTTGACTTCTGTGAACTTATAAAAATGAATATTTCCTACATAGTTATCATTAGATATATTTGTATTTCCAAAATTCATTTCTAAAGAAAATTACATTTTGTTTCATATATTTACTGTGTCTATCAAACTTTCCTCATCTCAATTTATACCAAGATGTTTGTTCTCTCAATGATTTTATGTAAAAATTTTGATATTATTACTTGTGTTAAAATTTAGAGGATTTATTTGCAAACGCTCAAAAACAGAAAAGCATTCAAGAATACAAGCAATTAGATCATGGTTACTACAGTATAAAAATAAATTAGCACGGGCTGGAGAGATGGCCTAGCAGTTAAGAGCGCCGACAGCTCTTACAGAAGACCCGGGTTCGATCCACAGAACCCACATGGCGGCAATTCCAGGAGAACTCCAGTTCCAGGGGAATCTGACGCCCTCTTCTGACCTCCGCGGCATTGCACGACACAGGTGCACAGACCCGCATGCAGACAGTACATTCATACACTTACAGAAACAAAAAAAAAATTAACAAATTTTCCATATGACTACATACCTCAAAACATTATAGTACTTCCACATTAAACAGTATAATATTGTACAATGAAGTTTACTCTCAATGTATCTCTGCGACCTTCTGACACAAATGTTATAAATAATAGCACTTCCCTTGCTTTCACAATAGTTCATAACCCTTTATCATTTTATGGAAATTTGACCATTGACTTTTAATTTTATAGAAGACTCCAGGGGATTTATACTGAGACATTTAAAACATTACTGAATGTAGACCCCTAAGTGCCTGTATATTAATATTCATGTTATTCCTTGACAGGAATATTAAGGTGAAAATATGGAAGCTTTTCCAAGGTTGACTGTTGAAATAGATTGAAAGCAAACTAATTTAGTTATTCAATTTTTAGAAAATGTTAAATAAAATGTATTTGAAACAGATCTGTGAACTAGAGAGTTGGTGCAGTGGTTAAGAATACTGACTGCTTTTCCAGAGGACACAGGTTTGGTTCCCAGGAATGACATATCAGCTAACAGACCTCAACACCTCCAGTTATAGGAAATCTGATGCACACACTTGATGTTGGTAAGCATTGCATGACATGTGTGCACTTATATATATGCAGGTAATACACTCATGAACATAAAATTAAAATATATATATATGTAGGGGACTTGAGTGCTCAAAGCTTAGAGCAGGGGATTTTGTCGGACCACCTGAAGTACAGGTAAGGATTGGATGCTTCAGACAGGTGGATTGTTGGATAATTGAATCATTGTCTTGTGTGGCTGTGGGGGTGTAGGTGCCCTGCTAACCAGTATAAAAAGTGGGCCTGCCACTTACCACTGTGGGACTCCAGTGCTCAGAAATTAGAGTACGGGATTTTTCCAGACCAGCTGTAGCACAGGGTACTGGGGCATGGGCTAAGTGAGGCATTCTGCTCTCCCCTCAACTGGATTTGCAAAAGCAGTGTCCAAGTCGGACCACAATAGTGATTCTGGGGCACAAGGCAAGGCAATAAATGAAAGAACGAACCTGAGACAATGCCAGTCCCGCATCACCAAGCCCTAAGAACAACCTAGAGGAACTGGCTGTCAGGAAGCAGAGAGAGCATAGTGCTGAGCAGGATACCGACTGGGTTCTTACTTACCCAGTTTTTGGAGAACCTTCAGAACAGAAAGGGAAGGGTGAGTTAGACTTCCAATATATAACCAAAACCGAAAGGCTGAAACCTAGAAAAGTCAACACTCCATAAACAAGGAAAAAACAATGAAGGCATCTGAAGGAAGTAAGCAAAGCAAGCCTTCAACACAGTGGAGAAACATTTAAGATATGCATTAGAATACAAACAAAAAGAAACCCACATGCCAAAAGCACAACAAAGCAACAACATGTGACAAACACAGAATAATTCCACGCCTAACTCTAACAACCTTATAGAAGATTATTGCAATGAGATCTCCCTGGAGATAACCAAGGACACAGATCTTAGACTGATTGTAGACATACTCAAAGAAATCAAAGAATATAAAGAACAAGTCAGGGAACTAAGGAGAGAGATGAAAAACTCAAGACAGACCTAGAGGGAGAGAATGACAAACTCCAGAAGGAAGTGGAAACATGGAGCAGATCCCATGCTGAAATAAAAAAGGAAACCAAACAGTGAAGCAAGGAGCTACAGGAAGAGATTGAGAAGCTCTAAAAGGAAGTGGAAATACTAAAGAAATCACAGGATGAAATGAAAAAGGAAGTTGAACATTCATCCAATAAGCAGAAAAGGATGGAAAAAAGCCTCAGAAATAGACTGGAGGAAGCAGAAAAAAGAATCTCAGACCTGGAAGACAACACAGAACAACTAAAAAGCTTGAGTAAAGATTATGAAAAATTTTTAAATAGACAAAAGTGGAATAATCAGGAAATGTGGAGCACTATGAAAAGATCAAACATCTGCATTATAGGGATAGAGGAAGGAGTAGAATCCCAAGAGAATGGTATTGATCAGATCTTCAACACAATAATTTATGAAAATTTTCCCAAACTAAAAAAAAAAAAAGACAAACCCATGCAAATACAAGAATCATATAGAACTCCAAATAGACAAGATGAGAAAAGAAACTCCCCATGCCATATCATAGTTAAAACACTGTGAACAAAGTAAAGACAAAATTCTGAAAGCCACAAGAGAAAAACAAGTTACATATAAGGGGAAACCCATCAGAATTACAGCTGACTTTTCAGTGCAAACTATGAAAGCAAGAAAAACGTGGAGAAAAGTTTTCCCTGTGCTAAACAACTATAGATGCCAACCCAGGCTACTATACACAGAAAAAATGTTGATTATAGATATAGAGAAAAAAATCTTTGATGACATAAACAAGATGATAGAATACATGTCTGGAAATCCAACCCTTCAGAGAATACTTGAAGCAATCCAAAGGACAAAGGAGAGGAGCAACTATATTCAGGTGCCTAGAATGAGAAAATAATAAAAGCATAACTGCAAAAGTAGAACCCTAGACCAAAAATGCAAATGGATAATAAGCGGAAAGAAAACAACACAAATCTTTCAATTATAACCTTAAATATTAATGGACTAAACTTCCCAATCAAAAGGCATAGACTGGGAGAATGGATGAGGAACAGAACCCATCTATGTGCTCTCTATAAGAAACCCATCTCGCACACAAAGATAGGTACCAACTTAAGGTGAAAAGATGGAAAAAATATTCCAAGCAAATGGTACCAAAAAGTAGGAGTTACTATTTATTATCAGAGAAAATAGACTTCAAAGTAAAAGTAATCAAAAGAGACAGAGGGCCATTACATCGTTATGAAAGGAAAAATTAACCATGAAGATTTCACAATCATGTATATATATATGTGCCAAATTTGGTCACACTGAACTTTATAAAGATTTCTCCAGGACCTCAAGGCACAGATTAAACCCAGCATACTCATAGTAGTGCACTTCACTACCACACTGAGCCCCGTGAACAGGTCAACCAGACAAAGAATAAAGAGAAACATCTGAACTGAATGATATGATACACCAAATGGACCTCACAGCCATCTACTGAATATTCCATACAAATACCAGAGAATCCACTTTCTACTCAGCACCCCACAGAACATTCTCCAAAATCAAACACATACTGGGACACAGAAAAAAACTCAACAAATACAAAAATATTGAAATATTTGCATGCATTCTATCAGACCACAGCACAATAAAGCTCAATATCAACACCAGTATAAGCCCCACTATCTACAAGAATACATGGAGACTAAACAAAACATTATTGGATAATGAATGGGTCAAGGAAGAAAGAAATAAAAGTATTCCTAGAACTAAATGACAATGACAATACAAAACACACACACACACACACACACACACACACACAAATGAGGGATACTTTTATTTTTCCTTAATTATTATTGACGATTTTTGCATTTCATACAATATTTCTTAATCAAGTTTATGCCCTTCCCAATGCCTCAGCCCCCTACTCATGCATTCTGCCTTACATGTTAAGTCCTGTCTTATATATTTTTCTCAAGTCTTTTTTTTAAACATTTTTGATGCAGAAGTTTACTGTTTGGGTAAGTTATTTGAGCAAGTCTTTTTGTTGCTGTTGTTCCCTTTATTTTTTTTTTCTCCAGAATGTTCTGGGATCACCAGCTCCATCTCAGCATCTTGAGTGCTGGGATCATGAGCTCCATCTTGGTGTCTGGAGTGTGAGGATCACAGGCTCCAAAAAGTTCTGGGATCACCAGCTCAATCTCAGTGTCTTGAGTGCTGGGATCCCAGACTCCATCTTCGTTTCTTGAGTCCTGGGATCACGGGTTCTGTCTCAGCATCTCCAGTGCTGGGATCCCAGACTCCATCTTCGTTTCTTGAGTCCTGGGATCACGGGTTCTGTCTCAGCATCTCCAGTGCTGGGATCATGGGCTCCAACAAGTTCTGGCATCACAGGCTGGCTCTCGGCATCTTCAGTCCTGAAATCACAGGCTCCATCTTGGCATCTTGATTCCTGGGATCGCAAGCTCCATCCAGTATCTTGATTACTGGGATCCCAGGCTCCTTCTCAGGTTCTTGAGTCCTGGGATCCTGGGTTCCATATCAGCATCTTGAGTGCTGGGATCCAGGGCTCCATCTCAGCACCTTGAGTCCTGGGATATTGGGCTCATTTTTGGCATGTTAAGTGCTAGGATCACAGGCTCAATCTCCCTGTGGGATACTTTAAAAGCAGTACTAAGAGGGAAGTTTATAGCCCTGGGTGCCTACACTAAAAAAAAAAATCAGAAAGAGCACAAACAAACTTGAGAGACAACAACAAATGAATCCTAAACACAACAGACAGGAAGAAATAAAACTCAGAGCAAAATCAATGAAATAGAAACAAAGAAAACGACATATAAAGTTAATTAATCCGAAAGTTGGTTCCTTGAAAGAATAAACAAGATAGACAGATGTCTAAATCAATTAATCAAAAGAAAGAAAGAGCAGGACTAGAGAGATGGCCTAGCGGTTAAGAGCGCCAATTGCTCTTGCAGAGAACCCGGATTTGATCTCCAGCATCCATGTGGTGGATGAGAACCATCTTTAACTCCAGATCCAGGGGAATATGACACCCTCTTTTGACCTCTGAGGCATTGCACGACACGGATACACAAATCTGCATGCAGACAGTACATTCATACACATACAAAATAAATTCAAAAAATTTTAAAAAAGAAAGAAAGAGCAACTCCAAATCAATATAATTTATGAATAAAGGGGAAAGATCACAACAGACAATGAAAAGACTCAGACAATCATATGGGAATACTTCAAAAACCTATGATTTAACTTTGAAAACCTAAGAGAAATGGATGAATATCTGAAATCCTGAGAATCATCAAAGCTTAAACAAGAAGAAATTGACAGCTTAAACATTCCCATAATATATGAGGAAATGGAAAGTGTAATAAGAAATCTCCCAACCAAAAAAGCCCAGGCCCAGATGGTTTCATGGTAGAATTCTATAAAACATTTCAAAAAGACTTACAACCATTATTACTCAAACTGTTCAGAAGGATACAAGCAGAGGGAAATCTCCCAAATTCTTTCCATGAAGCCAGCAACACTCTATTACCAAAACCGGGCATAGATACAACCAAAAATAGAGAAATATAGACCCATCTCATTAATGAACACAGATACAAAAATTCTCAACAAAATACTTGCAAGCCACATATAGACCAGAAATAACAAAAATCAGAGCATAAATCAACGAAATAGAAGCAAAGAAAACAACACAAAAAATCAATGAATCCAAAAGGTGGTTCTTTGAAGAATAAAGAAGATAGACAGACCTCTATCCCAGTTAACAAAAAGAAAGAATGAACAACTCCAAATCAATAGAATTTGTGATGAAAGGAGAAATATCACAACAGACTATGAAAAGATCCAGACAATGATATAGGAATACTTCAAAAACCTATACACTACTAAATTTGAAAACCTAAGAGAAATGGATGAATATCTGCAATCCAGGGAATCAACAAAGCTAAGCTAAGAGGAAGGTGACAGCTTAAACAGATGCATAATATATGAAGAAATTGAAAATGTAATGAAACCTCCCAAATAAAAAAAAGGCCCAGGCACAGATGGGTTCATAGCAGAATTCAGTAAAACATTTAAAGAGGGTTTAGAACCATTATTACTCAAAAATTTCAGAAGGATACAAGCAGAGGAAAATCTCCCAAATTCCTTCTATGAAGCCAGCATCACTCTCATACCAAAACCAGGCAAGGATACAACCAAAAAAGAGAACTACAGACCTATCTCATTAATGAACTCAGATGCAAAAATTGTCAACAAAATACTTGCACACTGTATACAGATCCAGATCAAAAAGATCATCCATCATGATGAAGTTGGATTCATAACAGAGATTGAGGGATGGTTCAAAATATGAAAATCAGTAAAGATCATAAAACAAATCAATGGACTGAAGCAAAAAAACCACACGATCATCTCAATTGATGCAGAAAAAGCCTTTGACAAGATCCATCATCCCTTCATAATTAAAGTACTAGAGGGAATTGGACTGGAAGGAACTTTCCTCAGCATAATCAAACCTATATACAAGAAACCCACAGCCAGCATCATTCTAAATGGAGAAAAGTTACAAGGATTCCCCATAAAGGTAGGAACCTGGCAAGGGTGACACCTGTCACCACTCCTCTTCAATATAGTGCTTGAAACACTGGTTAGGGCAATAAGGGAAGAAAAGCAAATTAAATGAATACTAATTCAAAAAGAGGAAGTCAAACTATCCCCTTTTGCAGATGACCTGATAGTTTACCTAAGGGATGCTAAAAACTCCACCAGAAAAATTCTAGAAATAATTAAGAGTTTCAGTAAAGTGGAAGGACAGAAAATTAACCTAGAAAAATCAGTAGCCTTTCTTTGCATCAACAACAAGCAACTGAAGAAGGAATACAAGGAGAGCTTCCTAATCACAATAGCCTCAAAAACAATAAAATACCTAGGAACAAACCTAACCAAAGACATCAAAGATCTCCACCAAAAAAATTATAAACTCCTGAAGAAGGAGATTGAAGATATCAGAAGATGGAAAGACCTCCCATGCTCAAGGATTGGAAAAATTAATATAGTAAAAATGTCCATTCTACCCAAATTAATATACAGATTTAATGCACTTCCAATTAAAATCCCCAAGACATTCTTCACAGGCTTGGAAAATAATCTTAAATTCAAATGGAACAACAATCCCCAAATAGCCAAAGCAACCCTGAGCAAAAAGAGAAATACAGGTGGAATCTCTATACGAGACTTCAAATTATACTACAGGGCTATAGTCATAAAAGCAGCCTGGTACTGGCACAAAAACAGAACTGTAGACCAATGGAACAAAACTGATGATCCAAACTTGAGCACATACAATTTCAGCCACCTCATATTTGACAAGGGGGCCAAAAAGACTCAATAGAGGAAAGACAGGATCTTCAGTAAATGGTGTTGTCAAAACTGGATCACCACTTGTAGAAGAACAAAATTAAGCCCCTACATCTCACCCTGTACAAAAATCAATTCCAAATGAATCAAAGACATTAATGTGAAACACAAAACTAGAAGAAAAATTTGGCAGCAACTTACCAGACATAGGCATAGGAAAAGACTATCTAAATCAGACAGCAGCTGCATAGGAAATAAGGTCGACAATTGACAAGGGGGACCTTATTAAGCTCAAAAGTTTCTGTATAGCACAAGAAACAAATCAGGGAAGTGAAGAGAAAACCCACAGAGTGTGAGGAAACTTTCACTTCTGATACATCTGACAGAGCATTAACTTCCAGAATATATAAACTACAAAAAAAAGAAGTAAGAAAACAAATGACTCACTCAAAAGACGGAGTAAAGTGCTGAACAGAGACTTCACAAGTGAGGAAATAGAGATGGCTGAGACACTTCTTAAAATGTATTCAACATCGCTAATAATTAAGGGAACACAAATTAAAACCACTTTAACATATCATCTCACTCTGATAAGGCTGGCTAGGATCGAGAAAACAAATCCATACCTAATGCTGGAGAGGGTGTGAGGAAAGGGGAACACTCACTCATCCACTGCTGGTGGGAATGCAAACTTGTACAGCCACTATGGAAAGCAGTGTGAAGTACCCTTAAACGACTCAAAATGAGCCTACCACCCAACCCAGTCATATCACTTCTGGGTATATATCCACCAGACTCTTCCTACTGCAGAGATACATGTACAGCCATATTTATTGCCGCTCTCTTCACAATAGCAAAGAGCTGGATCCAACCCACGTGCCCCTCAAGTGACAAGTGGATAGAGAAAATGTGGTATATCTACACACCAAGTACCTAGTTTTAAGGCAAACAGAGCAATATTAATGTTATAGTCCTCGTGAACTGAAAACAACTGTGCTCTTATATTTTGAATCCCTAGACAGGTTCTAGAACTAACCTACCATTTATTTTCAGACTTTGGATTTTTGGTATGTGATGGTGGGTATGTATGCATCTTTTACAGTAATATAAAATTAAAATGGAAAAATGAGAATAAAGAAATATGATATGAAAATAACATACTGTTTGCTATCAAAAGATACAATTTTTATGTAGGTGCAATGTATCAGGCTGGTGTAACTTAGCCTTTCTGGGTGCTTAACGGCCATTCTTAATGCCCATACTAATTTGGCTGAGGGACCGTACAAGGAGAACTTCCTACTCACAACGAAAAGCCAAAAGTAGCCAGGGGTTCCCTCCCTCCCAAAAACCTGAGGACAAGATCCTCCAGTGACCTTGAAAAAACAAAAACTTTGGTTAATCTGGGCCAACCGTGTGGCCTTAAGCATCCAAAAGGAAAGTGTAACCAGAAATAAATAATTAGTAAGGCCTGAGAAATCGTACTTTGGGTATAAAACTTGAGAACTTAATAAAAAATAAAAAGTTAAAAAAAGAGAACAGTTGTTTTGTTTTGCCTATTTTACTGACAAGTGCAGCCACCCTGAGACAAAATTTCTCAACCTTCCAATATGAACTGCAGACTCACGTATTTTCAAGAATCCTCAAAGCTTCATTGTCAGATAGGGACTGCTGACACATCCAGCTTGTGGACTGAGCTGCTACTGGGTTTCAGTCTCTTCAGAATATTGATTACCATTGTCGAACTACCCAGGCTGTATCATGGAGACCAGTACAGGAGGATCAAGACAGGATGTGGTGCTTACTGGACCTCATTTTGTGACCATGGGAAGGGAAAACCCCAGTCTGGAGCACAAGGGCAGGACTGATGTTTGTTTGGGCTTGTCAAGGAGGAGTCTTCAAATATATCTTTCAGCCTAATTAAACAAAAAAAAAGAAATCATAAGCGTAAGATGCTAAAAGTTACATGTGCCATTCATACATACATAGTTTGGAATGATGCAAATTGGAAGGCACAACAACAACAAAGACTGGGTCAAAGAACTCTACTGAAATGGTGAACTTCTGCTCAAAACAGTAAACTTCTGCATTACAAATTTTAAGAGACTGAGAAAAAGATGAAAAACATGTTTGGCAGAATGCATGAACTCTGGTGGGGTGGGGGGGCAAAGAAGAGGAAATGGGTCTAGATTTGAATGGGAATTTTGTATGAAATGCACAAAGCTTCAATAAAATTGGCTTTGAAAAAAATTTCTAATGAAAACAATTCTTAACACAATTATATATATCCTATATATCAATATAATTTCACTGAGAAATTATAGTGGAACTTGTAAATAATAGGAGAAATGGACTATTGATATCAAGATGGTTTGTAATTTTATAAAATTAACTGAATATTTTAAACACTAAAGATAATCTTGTAAATATGACTAATACCATGTAAATCTATTTTCACAAATTATAAGTATGTTTATTGAATTATGTGATATATTTAATATCTATAATTTCTTCCCTTCCTAATATCTTTTATTCAGTGGCTTATCTTCTTATTAATTATTTTTATTATTATTAATATTATTGAACTTTTGGATATTTCATACAGAACATCTGAATCAATCTTAATCACCTTTATACCCCTTCTCTTGTTAAGACCTTTCCACAGCCCTCCACTGGAATTCATACACATTTATGCCAAGGCTGATCAAGTTAGCATCCCCAGATGTTCCTAAGTGCAAGTTCATCCAGTAAGGGCTGGTCATCCCACTTAGAGTAGCTTGCTTTAGGTAGATCAGCTCTTCCTCAACCAGGAGTAATTCTTCTAGGATTTGGACCTGCTGCCTATTTTCACAATTCTATACTGGTTTTTGTCTGCTTGAAGTTCTATGAGTCTTGCGAATGCTGACACCACCACTGTAGTTTCATATGAACAGGGTTCCTGAAGCTTGTATGATTCTGTTTCCACATGGTCATGCAATTCCCCCCCTGAATCTTACAATCTTTCTGCCTAGAATTCTGCAATGGTCCCTCAGCCCTGGATAAATGAAGATTATTTTCCCTTACAGGTTGCTATGTGTGATGTTAATTTAAAGCTACATCACTGCTTAGGAAGAATGGGTTAGAGTTGGCAAGAATGTCAACCTTGTTTCTAATTATCTATAGGATCCTAACTCAGAACTTCATCCCCTGAGTGTTTAATGGAATACTTTTACAGTGTTTGTGGTTTCCTATGCTGAGAAAATTGAAAGGTTATTTAGTAATCAGGCAGTGATCATTATCGGCTTTTAAATCTAAAGTACCTGGAAGACTCTGTAAATTTATGGGGAAAGAGAAGGAAACAGCTATATAACATAAATGTTGAAAATATTAGGGATTGAAAATCTTGAAGCAAGTTTCCAATAAAAATATTGTCTCCATCTAACAACGTGAAATTTTGAAAATATGGCACTGAAGAATATTTTTTAACTCAGTACATTTACCAAAATGTCGTTGAAATGGTACCCTTTATTTCAATCATCAAATCAAAATACATTAGTAACAGTCCTCTCTCTCAAAGTTAATCCAAAGGGCAAGATATCAGAGTATGACTGTAGTAAATTTAATGGAACAAAAATGTATATATTCAGTGCTGTTTGACACTGTTATACTTGTTAAAGCTATTAAGACCTTTAAAACTCCATATTTTTGTATTTTCTGATAAAAACTTCATACAATGTTGGTCTAACTTTGTGCATACTTATTATCCTGAATACTATAGTATAAAAGGAACCAGTTGATTGCTCCTTCTGTTAGGACAAAACTGAGCTTGAGAGGAAAGTAGAGAAGTAAAAAGTATTATCTTTCCTTTTCTGGTGAGCATTGTAATGTAGGAAAAGAGACACTGGAAGATAGTTAATTATATATATATATATATATATATATATCAAAGATTCATGTATTTTGACAATGTTCCAATATTCTGTCAAGTAAACAAGAAAAAATTCTCCACCTGAAAAGAAACAAATATGTACATAATGGCATAATTGAGTCTATTTCATTTGGAGATGCATTTAATTATAAAAGCAAAAAAGATTTTAATGGAGAGAAAGCTGCATTAAAGTAAGAGAATGGTACCAGGTGGTAGTAATTCAAATCTGTAAAGAAATGCAAAATCGCAAAGATTTCATTAATGCAACGAATCTCTACATGAACACTTCATCTCTTTTTTTCTCTTAGCTTCTTTTAAAAATAGAAAGCTATAAAACAAATACTTAGCAATATTGTCTTGGGTGGGGATAATACATAAATATAATAAACATAAAAGCATATCAGCCAGGCATAATGCCCCACACTTTAGTCCCAGCAATGCTGAAACAGAGGCAGGCAGATCTCTGTGAATGTGAAGCCAGCATTCTCTACAAAGGGAGTTATAGAACAGCAAAGAGTTACATAGTGATAACCTATCTCAAAAAACAAAGCATACTAATTCTTCCTTTAAGCAACCTTAAGTGACCTGTAAAGGTGATTTGCTACCCACCCCCATCCTGTCCTTTTATCCCAAATTTGAAGAACTTCATATGCCAAAAAAAAAAAAAAAATCTCTACTGAGATTTTCCATTCCATCATTTTCTTGTGGTAAATTTGACTTATTTTTTGAACAGGAAAATCTTCAAAATCCTGCAAATGGAGATGTTCAAATCTTCATGATCTCTTTAAGAACTCCAAAGAAACTGTCACGATTACACATATCTGAAAAACCACTAAGTACATGAAACATCTAAGTTAAAGTGTGGCCAAGGGTAGTCTTACATGCCTTTAATTCCAAGAATTTGGAAGCAGAGAGAGAGGGTGTATCTCTCAGCCCAAGGCCAGCCTTGCCTGTATATTGAATTCCAGACCAGGTAGGACTGCAAAATACAAGGTTTCAATAAACAAACAAACAAACAAACAAAGAAGTGGAATTGTAAACAGTGTAGATGTCCAGAAAGAGTGATGAGTTTTTACTGCACATGCTTTAATATGCAGGGAATATTGCTGAACTTGAAGTTTTAGATGTAATTTCTCTAGTCATTGACCACATACAGGTTAGCAAAGTACCCAAGATGCACTCATTCACTTAAAGAGCTCATGGTGGGATTAACATGAGCTCTTACTGCCTCAAGGATATGATCTTCACTGAAAGGGAACAAACTTCCTGAGCCAAAAGAGGTGACCACAAATAAGAAAATGGTAAGTGAATGAACACAGTCCCTGTGATGATTAATCCTGGGTGTCAACTTGACTGGACTAAGGAACAAATAAGAGAAAAAGGATCTTCGGGTTGGACTACCTCAACCCGGATGGCCCACCCCAAATGTGGGCGTTACCTTCTGCTGGCAGGCAGTATTAAAGGCTATGCCAGAAGGATCTGGTCCCTTTTTTCTTGTGGCTTTCTTCTCTCTCACTGGTGAGTTTGTCTTGCTCCTGTGATCAACCCTACAGATCCCAGCGTGTACTGAGACTGGCAGATCTCCTGGAATCCATCAGGCCTTCAGCACCAGATTGGGACTACTGAGACATCCAGCCTTGCCGACTGAGCAGTTCCCTGGATTCTCAGCCTCTCCAGTGTGGCGTGGCTACTGTTGGACTCCTTGAACTCTGTCACGTGAGCAAATCAATAAATTGTATATCTCTATATATTTGTCCTGTTGTTTCTTTTTCTTTAGAGAACCCTAATACTACTGACCCAGAAAAAACAAAAAAAAAAAAAAAGGTGAACGGTTTCCCTCATTTGTGGATGGTAGCACCAATCCCGAGTTGGCAGGCAAGCTGAACAGAGCAAGTTTATTATTAATAGTTCTTTGTTTCTGAAAGCAACTATGCTGTTATAATGTGAATCTCTTAACGGGCTCTAGAATGGACCTACGATTTATATTCAGACATTGCAAGTACTGTATATGGGTGGAAGATATGTATTCATATTCTAGAATAACATAAAATTAAAGGGAAAATGTGAAACTCAAATCATATTTTGGAATTAACATACAGTTTATTCCCAGAGGTCATAATTTTGATACGTATGTGTTGTTTATACATGCATAATTTGGAGTAGTACAAAGTGGACAGAAAAAAAAAACAAAAACATAAGCACTGGATCAAAGAACTGATTGATACAGGTAAATTCTGTCCCAAACAACAAGCCTCTGCAGAAAAACATCCTTGGAAATTCTGAGAGAATGATGCAAGACGTATATGGGAGAATGCATAATCTGGGGTGGGGAGGGGTGGGGAGAGGGGAATGTATTCATATTGGACTGAAAAATGATGTACAAAATACATAAAATGTCAATAAAGAGCATAAAAAAGAAAATATTCCAGAAGAAAAAAGAAAAAAATTAATAAAGTCATTGCAATTTAAAATGGTCTTATGGAAAAATGAAAAGTGCCTAATGGATATGTAAATATTTATATATCTAGAAAAACTGCATTTTATTTTCTCTCCTGTGTCAACCAACAAATAACAGAAATCACAATAAAATGATGTGTTTCAAGGATCAGTGATTAATACTATAAGTCAGCAACAGAATACCTAGCCAACCTCTCACCATTCCATTTCTCTAGAATTGTATTCTGTGGTCCTTGTACCTTAACCATTATTTTCCCTGCAATCTACAATTATATATATATCTATATATATTATTATATATATATATATATATATATAATTTTTGAAGTTTTGTGCATTTCATACATCACTTCTCAGTTCAATCCAGACTCATTTCCCCCTCCATGACTCTGCCCCTCCAAAGTTCATGAATTCTGTGCACATGTCCTATTTCCCCTTCTGAGTCTTTTCAAAGTTTTTCAAAGCAGAAGATTATTTTTAGGGGAAGAACTCTACTGCTTCAGTCCCTGTCCCAGTTCTTTTCTTGTTATTGTCCCCCTCAATTCGTGTTGTTTCAACATATGCATTTATATATGTCACACGTGGACTAAAATCATATCATCTGAAATGTATGTTATTTCCAAATCATTTGGAATATCATTTGGAAATAACTGTATGTTATTTCCAAATCATACTTCAGAATACACATTTTTCCCTTTTAATTTTATATTGCTCTAAAATATGCAAACATATCCTCCACCCTTGTACCAAAATTATAAACTCTGAAAATAAGTAGTAGTTTAATTCTAGAGCCCATTAGGGGATTTACATTCTAAGAGCACAATTGCTTTTAGATAAAGAGAAATATGACATTAATTACTCAGTTTGCCTTACTTGAGGCTAAGAAGCATCAACAGAGAAGGGATATCATTCATCATTTGTTTTTCTGGGACTGTGTTACAACACTTAGTATAAAATCTTCTAGTTCCATCCATTTACCTGCAAAGTTCATGATGTCCTGGGTATATTGCAGGTCTCCTCACAATAGCAAAGAGTTGAAACCAACCCAAGTGCCCCTCAACCAACAATAGAGAAAACCTGGTACACATAAACAATGGAGTTCTATGCATTGGTAAAGAAAAAAAAATGTTTTTGTGGTTCTTAGTCTCAGTCTTTAACAGCTGTGCTGTCCCCCAGCCCAGAAAAAATATATATATTTTTAATATTAGTAAAATACACTGTCAGGAAGTATCACAGTTTTAGAGTAGACAAAAAAGGCCCATCAAATTTACTGGTCCAAAAATAATAATAATGTTTGGATCCTTAACTTTTCAGCTTTTTGAAGTCGATTTTCTGACTGTCAAATCACCTCTTAGGATGGTAGGTTCACATTAAGTCAAGCTAAAGAGATTGCCTGAATATCAAGTACATTAATGAGATGATGAACTTTCCCTTCCCGGAATCACCAACTCCAAATGAAGTGTTTTACATTTTTTATTTATCTTTTGTAATTTAATAGAGCAGTTCTTTTTTAATTTATTTGTTTATACATATATTTTTATCAAATCTAGACCCGTGTCCCCCCCATCCCCCCACCCCTCCAGACCTCATGCATTCTGCCAGACATGCTATTCATCTCTTTCTCAGTCTTTCTCAATATTCTCCATGGGGAAGTTGACTGTTTTGAGCAGAAGTTCACTGCTTCAGTCAGTTCTTTGATGCAATCCTTTCTGTTTTGTTGTTGTTGTTGTTGTTGTTGTTATTGTTGTTGTTTCCAATATGCATCACTCCCAACTGCTTTGGACAAGAGCTCAAGGGGCCATACACAAGAAATACTTACAACTAGGTAATTGGCACTAGCATCCACAGATGAGGGATACCATTCATCGTTTATTTTTCTGGGACTGTGTTACTTCACTCAGCATGATGTTCTCTAGCTCCAGCCATTTTCCTGCAAAGCTCATGATGTCATCTTTCTTTACTGCTGCATAGAACTCCATTGTGTAGATGTACCACATTTTCTCTATCTGGTTCCAGCTCTTGTGCCTTCTATTGTGAAGAGAGCTGAAATAAACATGGCCGTGCAGGTATCTCTGTGGTGGGGTGGAGTCTTGGGGGTACATACCCAAGAGTGGTATGGCTGTGGGTTTCTTGTATATGGCTTTGATTACATTGAGGAATAATCCCTCCAATCCAATTCCTTCTAGGACTTTAAGCATGAAGGGATGCTGGATTTTGTCAAAGGCTTTTTCAGCATCAATTGCGATGATGGTGTGGTTTTTGTCTTTGATTCCGTTTATGTGTTTGATGATGTTTATTGATTTTCGTATGTTGAACCATCCCTGCATCTCTGGTATGAATCCAACTTGGTCATGATGGATGATCTTCTTGATGTGGGTCTGTATGCGATTTGCCAGTATTCTGTTTAGAATTTTGGCATCTGTGTTCATGAGGGAGATGGGTCTATAATTCTCCTTTTTGGTTGTATCTTTGCCTGGTTTTGGTAATAGAGTGATGTTGGCTTCATAGAAGGAATTTGGGAGAGTTCCCTCTGATTGTATACTTCTAAACAGTTTCAGAAATAATGGTTGTAGGTCTTTTTGAAATGTTTTATAGAATTCTGCTGTGAAACCGTCTGGGCCTGGGCTTTTTTTAGTTGGGAGGCTTCTTACTACATCCTCTATTTCTTCATATGTTATGGGTCTGTTTAAGCTGCTGGTCTCCTCTTGGCCAAGCTTTGGTGATTCCCAAGATTTCAGATATTCATCCATTTCTTCTAGATTTTCAAACTTGGTAGAATATAGGTTCTTGTAATATTCCCATATAATTTTCTTGATCTTTTCCTTGTCCGTTGTGATATTTCCCTTTTCATCACAGATTGTATTGATTTGGAGTTGTTCCTTCTTTCTTTTTGTTAACTGGGCTAGAGGTCTGTCTATCTTGTTTATTCTTTCAAAGAACCAACTTTTGGCTTCATTGATTTTTTGTATTGTTTTCTTTGTTTCTATTTCATTGATTTCTGCTCTGATTTTTGTTATTTCTTCCTGTCTGTTGCATTTAGGGTTCATCTGTTGTTGCCTCTCAAGTGCTTTTAGCTGTAGTGTTAGATCATTCACTTGTGCTCTTTCTGTTTTTCTAATGTAGGCACCCAGGGCTATAAAGTTCCCTCTTAAGACTGCTTTTAAGGTATCCCATAGGTTTTGTTGTGTTGTATTGTCATTGTCATTCAGTCCCAGGAATGCTTTTATTTCTTTCTTTATCTCTTCCTTGACCCATTCATTATTCAAGAGTGTGTTGTTTAGTCTCCATGTGTTCTTGTAGACAGTGGTGCTTATCCTGGTGTTGATGTTGAGCTTTATTGCATTGTGGTCTGATAGAATGCATGACATTATTTTAATCTTTTTGTATTTGTGGAGGTTTCTTCTGTGTCCCAGTATGTGGTCGATTTTGGAGAATGTTCCATGGGGTGCTGAGTAGAAAGTGTTTTCTCTGGTATTAGGGTGGAATATTTGGTAGAGGTCTATGAGGTCGATTTGGTGTATCATATCTTTCAGTTCAGATGTCTCTCTGTTTATTGTTTGTCCTGTTGACCTATCCAAAGAACTCAGTGGGGTATGGAAATCTCCCACTATGAGTGTACTGGGGTTAGTCTGTGACTTGCAGTCCTGGAGAATTGTCTTTATAAAGTTTGGTGCACAGGAGTTTGGGGCATATATATTCATAATTGTGAAATCTTCTTGGTGAATTGTTACTTTGATAAGAATGAAATGGCCTTCTTTGTCTCTTCTGATTTCTTTTACTTTGAAGTCTATTTTGTCTGATAATAAAATAGGAACACCTGCTCTCTTTTTGGTACCATTTGCTTGGAATATTTTTTCCATCCTTTCACTTTAAGGTGGTGCCTGTCCATGAAGTAAGATGTGTTTCTTGTAGACAGCATATCGATGGATTCTGTTTCCTAATCCAATCTCCCACTTTATGTCTTTTGATTGGGCAATTTAGTCTATTAATATTTAAGGTTATGACTGATAGGTTTGTGTTGCTTCCTTTTGCCTTATTATCCATTTGCGGTTTGGGTTTTGGTTTCTACTTCCGAGGTTATGCTTTTATTGATTTCTCTTTCTAGGTGCCTGGGGTTGGTTGCTCCTTTCTTCTTTCCTTTGAATTGCTTCAAGTATTCTCTGAAGGCTTGATTTTCTGGACATGTATTATTTCAACTTGTTTATGTCATGGAAGGCTTTTCTCTCTCCTTCAACTATATTTGACATTTTTGCTGGGTATACTAACCTGGGTTGGCATCTATTGTCCCTTAACCCTTGGAATGCTTTGCTCCAGGTTCTTCTTGCTTTCATAGTTTGCATTGAGAAGTCAGCTGTAATTCTGATAGGTTTCCCCTTACAGGTCACTTGTTGTTTTTCTCTTGTGGTTTTAAGGATTTTGTCTTTGTTTTGGGTGACTAGCATTTTAACTATGATATGGCATGGAGAATTTATTTTCTAATCTTCTCTGTTTGGAGTTCTATGTGCTTTTTGTATTTGTATTGCTTTGTCCTTTTTTAGTTTGGTGAAGTTTTCATCTATTATTCTGTTGAAGACCTGGTCAATACCATTCTCTTGGGATTCTTCTCCTTCCACTATTCCTATGATGCAGAGAGTTGATCTTTTCATAGTGTCCCACAGTTCCTGGTTGTTCCACTTTTGTGTATTTAAAAATTTTTCATAATCTTTCCTTGAGGTTTTTAGTTGCTCTGTGTTATCTTCCAGGTCTGATATTCTTTGTTCTGCTTCCTCCATTCTGCTTCTGAGGCTTTTTCCCCTCCTTTCCTCTTGAGTGGATGAGTGTTTCATTTCCTTTTTCATTTCCTCTTCTGATTTCTTTAGTAATTCTACTTCTTTTTGGAGCTTCTTAATCTCTTCTTGTAGCTATTTGCTTTGCTGTTTGGTTTCCTTATCTTTTTCAGCATGGGCTCTTTTCAGTGTTTCTACTTCCTTCTGGAGTTTGTCATTCTCTCTCTCTAGGTCCTTCTTGAGTTCTTCATTTTCTTTTCTTAGTTCTTTGATTTGTTCTTTATAATCTTGTATTTCTTTAAGTATGTTCCCAATTGTGTTTTTGATATCTGTTTCCTGGGTCATCCCTAGAGGGATCCCAATGCAGGAGTCTTCCATAGGGTTCATAGAGCTTGGTGCAGGATTATCCTGCCACTTTCCAGTGTTGTCTCTTCTTTGTGTTCCTTGCATATGGGCTTCTCCTTGCCTGTATTCCAATGGGAGTCCTAAATGCCTCTTTACTGTGTTGATAGCTTGCTTTGCTTGCCTCCTTCAGATGCCTTCCTAATCGCCATTTGGCAGGGGGGATGGGGGGTGGGGGAGTGGAGAAAGGTGCTCTTCAGCTCACCTTCCTGCTCTTCCTTCTGCTAGTCTCAGGAGATCTCAGATCTCAAGAGTCACACAACCCTACCTTTAATACCAGCTGGGAGAATAACTCCGCCCCCACAGGAACAAAAGCCAATTAAGCCAAAAACAGCTGGATTAACGGATCAACAATCAGCCTTGCTGAGGCACCCAGTTCCTACCTGCCTTCCAGCTCTTCCTTCTGCTGGTTTCAGGAGATCTCCTAGAACAGTTCTTAACAAGTTTAGACTACCTCCCCCATCTAAGCCCCTCAAAACCCCACCAGACCTCATATACATGCTAAGTAGTATCCAATCAAGCATTTATACCCAGATATCCTTAAGTACAAATTCATCCACTGAAGTCTAGTCAGTCCATCTAGAGATTGTAGGTAAGGCATACTCTACCTTATCCAGCAGCAATCAGTCACCAATATTGCTCAATCTAGGACTGGCCTGCTATCCTTTTCTCTCCTGCCCTCTGGGCCCTTGTTTAGTTGAGTTGGCATCAGTCTTGTGCTAATGACACCTTTTCCAGATGTCCACATGTGCAAGCTTCCAATGGCCTGAATTCGAATGCACCTCTGTGTTCATGAATCAGCCCTGGATCTAATTTCCCTGCCCCCCTCCCCTCCTGCAATGGTCCCTGAGTGTGGGTGGGTGAGGTCCAATATAGAAGTCCGACCCAGGGATACACACTCTGCAGTCTCTTATTCTTTAAAAAGATGGCCAGTGATGGCCTTCTGTGTATATCACACTCTGTTGTATACAAAAGCTTCACTGGTAAGAGTTGAATGATGCATTATTTTTCACTCTACATTTCATTTGGATATGTTACTTGAGCCTTAGGTGTAGAGGTTTAACTGTAGATGTGTCACCTAGGACGGGCCATCTCTCAGGTGTATATTCAACAAGTTGTAGACATATGCAGTAGCTTCCATCTGGTGTAAATATAAACTTCCCTGATGTCCAATGTATGGTATGCTTGTATGTAACTATAAGGATCTCCAACTGCACTTTTCGTGAACAGAGTCACAGAAGACATGTTGCTCTCTGGAAATTTTGCCAGATTTTCATTTTTTTTTTTTTTTTTTGGTGTTTTTGAGGCAGGGTCTCCTGTAGCCCCAGCTGTCCTGGAACTCACTCTGTAGACCAGGCTGGCCTTGAACTCACAAAGATCCGCCTGCCTCTGCCTCCCAAGTGCTAGGATTAAAGGCGTGCGCCACCATGCCTGGCCCTCGTTTTTATTTTTAATACCACTCTTCTAACCATGCTCTAACATTTTTTGGCTGCCCAATGTTTTAGAGGTTTTCACCTTTTTTTTTCCTACAACTCCATTCTCCTCCCTGTCATGTGGCTGCTTGTCATCTGTGTATCTGACCTACAGGCAGGCACTAAATCAGCATTATTTCAAGGGCTTTTTTCCTTTCTCCCTTCTATTTCCATCTTCAAAGTGGCTGCTGAGATTAACAGCTTCTAAACAGTGAACATTTTTCCCATATATTCTAACGAATTTGTCCTAAAGCTTCTTTGAGTTCACTCTTAAATTCTCTTATGAAGGAATCTATGGACCCTCTAGAGGATGCATCAATAGTTGTCTAATATATATTTATCTAATAATATAAACCATTGATTTTATAAAGTAACTTGCACCTTTGAAAAAAAGCAAAACTATTCTGTTCTCCAAAGCTTTATCTCCAGAGAGAGGTACTCTTAAACTATTGAAGAATTGAATCTTTGCCAAAGCAAATGGTATAACTTGAATAAGATATTGTAAAGCAATAAAATGCTGGGTTCATTAAATATGGATTACTTGTTTCTAGTGTCAAGAAAAAATATTACGGTTTGCTTATTAAGTAGACAATGCAACATGCTAATTGTATTAAGTTAACTGGAGGTCTACAATAGAGCACTGTTTTGTCAGTGTGTCTGTAAATGTTTTAATTCATGGCTTTTAAGGCTGTCTTAAGTATAGAGTTTATTTATCTTCTATGATATATACATTACTTCTGCTTCCAATGTGAGAGAAAATAAATCTATTGACCCATTTGTCTGAAACAAGAAAAAAACATGAGAAGTAAAAACAAACGCAATATTTGGCAGTAGTTAGGACTCTAGAAATTAAGCTATAAAGGGGAAGTGATCCTTGAAAGACAGGAAACAGATGATGTGAGTCCCATTCATCGCCATGTTTGCTGCTGTGGGAGATTTTCCATTTTAAGGTACAGGGAGGGTCAAGGAATGCAAATGAGCCTAATAGGCTTGCTGATTTGAAGAGACAGATAGGAGGATTTGGAAGATCAAAATGGTTATAATTCATAAGACAGTATACTGAAGAGGAGAAAGCTTCATTGCAAGATTATTGTAGCCAGGTGTGCCTGTGAGGGTACATTCTACAAAGATGAACTGAGAAGGCAGAATACCATCCTCTAGACTGGGCAGCACCTTCTGGAGGCAACCCAGATGTAGAGTCTGAGGGACAAGCTGTGCTTCTTTTCATCAGCCTTCTACATCTGTTCACCTGAATCTACTCTGTTGCTGATGTAGATTGGGACTGCTGGGGCATCCAGCCTGATGCACTGAGAAGCAACTGAATCCTTATCCTCCATAATAAGCAGAACAACCTTGTTGGGATACTAGCCTACAATGTGCAATCCAATTTATTTGAAAAATTTGTACTATATATTAATTCTATCAGTACTGTTCCTTCAAAGAGACATGATAACCATGGACTCAGGAAAATGACAATCCACAGAATGAAAAACAGATTTTGTGCAACCTTTTTAAATACATAAAATGGGGGTGTCGAGCAGGGTAGGGCTCAGGACAAGCCCGCCACTGCTCCAGCAAGGTAGAATCAGGGCATTGACCCACCGGTGCAGGACAATTGGTTTGCTGAGTTGTGGCAAAGGGGGCCCAGTGACTGGCGGACCTAGATCCGACTACTAATTCCTGCCAAGGCGAGGCTCCCCGGCTGGGTGGCCCCGCCCCCACCCCATAGTCACAAGCGGGAGGCGAGCCTGGCTTTGGAGGCAGGCACAGACGCCACATTGGGGTGCCGAGCAGGGTAGGGCTCAGGACAAGCCCGCCACCGCTCCAGCAAGGTACCGGGGCGCAGGCTAAGTTAGCCCCCCCCCCCCCCCCCCCCCCCCCCCCCCCCACCACGCGCCCGGCGCAGCGCG
>VZQC01003129.1:2006409-2033998 GCA_009823505.1 Rhizomys pruinosus | reverse complement strand
CTCATTTGATCAACTTGATTGAACAAACAACCTGTCACCCCCCACTGGATGGTGGGGCTGTGGGGGTTTGGGCACAACAGGCTGCAGATTGGTTTTGCATGAAGGATGCTTGTACTCATGGATTATCACTTATAGCTAAAAAAATGTAAAAAAAAAAACAGAGAAAGTTGCAGGACAGTTATGGCAGAATGCATGATCTGGTGGGGGTGGGGGGGAAGGGAAAGGGAAATATGCCTGATCTGAATTGGAAAATGATGTATGAAATGCACAAAGCATCAATAAAAATTAAATTAAAAAATAAGAAGCTATGACTGTGAAATAGAGATTGTTATTAAACTCTAGCATAAACACTGATGGCACCACACTTGAAAAGAGAACAGAAAATCAAAACAAATAGCAAAAAATGCCTTTACTTATGATGACATTGTATAACAACAATGTACAAACTTGGTTGGACAAGAAGTAATGCAGATCCAAGATTATGTCCATATATATTTTCCTTGTCGTCCACCAGGACATATGCCACCTTATTTCCTATACACTCTCTTTCATTGATGTGGACTGCAATTTTTCTATGAATATGGCAGAGATATGAACCGATGCATGCTATACTAGTAAAGTAAGTCATTATTTGCATTTGGATTATGCACACTTAAACTCATAGGTATATATGCACAAATTGTTGTACAGAAGAAACAATATATTTAAACATGTAGAAAAATACTTTAAAAAAATCAAAGCAACTTGGTGACTGTTGTTTCATAGTGAGTTATTTTCATGAAACAAAATAAATAAAATATAAAACTAGTGACTCATGAGAATCACAAGATAAACACACAAGTGACATGGGCATGAACGAAGAGTCAATGACGGTAAGAGGAGACTGTATAGCAATCTATTTACATATTTACATCCCTAGATAAAGAAGATAGATGGGTGGCCTGAAAGAGGATGTAAGGTCATGAAAACAGGATCAGAAAGCTTACCTAATAATGCAAATGATTTTAATGCTGGCAGAAAAGTAGCAATTACCTGGTAAGCTTATAAAGAAAGTGGGCACTAAGACCAGGAGAGTGTTATGTTTTCTGCCTTATTTTGTTATATCACTGAAAATTGTGAATGAAAAAGCTAGATTTGAGACAGATATATTTCTTCACTTCAAATTTCCTGTGCTTGAAGTCCACAGGGCCAGAGAGGCCTCAGCTGCCACAGCGTGGATGAGGCAAAAACTCCATCTTAAGACATTGCTTCTTTTTTTTTTTTCTGTATCCATGATCATTTTATTTTTATTTATTTATTTTTATTAATTTTTATTGTTATTAAACTTTTTTATATATCATACATCATTTCTAAATCCAATTTAGAGTCATTTTCCTTTCCATGCCTCCCAACCCAACTGAGTTCCTGCACTCTGTAAAAGAGAGTTTCTTTTTTTTTTTTTTANACCTCAGGTCATTTTTCTTCTGAATTTTTTTTAAATTTATTTTTTTTGCAGTAAATTTATTTATGTTTGCAGTAAGTGCTGTTTGTGTTTTCTGAACTTTGATATATAAAGTATGCATATACACATTCATATATTATTTTCAGTGGAGAGCAAATAAAGTCCATGAGCTCAGGTGCTCATGTCACAAGTTGAACATATGACACGATGAGCTTCTTTAACATTATGTTGCAAGGATACAGGAACCATTTTCCAGTGGATATCCAAATTGAAAAAAGTCACTACCACAGTTGAATCTTTGCCCAAAATGCTAAATCCCTTACTAATGGATGTGACCACCATAATCTGTGCTATTCATCTGATACATTCCTATCTTGGTGTGCCCAGGCCAAATCTGTTGACTATTCTAGTGTCAAGAAAGTTTATTTATTTATTTATTTTTGTCCCAAACCAGTTCTGCTAGATATGGTGTGTAAGAAACAGTGTCTTTTCTTACACACCATATCTAGCAGAACTGGTTTGGGACAAAAATAAATAAATAAATAAATAAATAAATAAATAAATAAACTTTCTTGACACTAGGATAGTTATTTATTTTTGTCCCAAACCAGTTCTGCTAGATATGGTGTGTAAGAAAAGACACTGTTTCTTACACACCATATCTAGCAGAACTGGTTTGGGACAAAAATAAATAAATAAATAAACTTTCTTGACACTAGAATAGTCAACAGATTTGGCCTGGGCACACCAAGATAGGAATGTATCAGATGAATAGCACAGATTATGGTGGTCACATCCATTAGTAAGGGATTTAGCATTTTGGGCAAAGATTCAACTGTGGTAGTGACTTTTTTCAATTTGGATATCCACTGGAAAATGGTTCCTGTATCCTTGCAACATAATGTTAAAGAAGCTCATCGTGTCATATGTTCAACTTGTGACATGAGCACCTGAGCTCATGGACTTTATTTGCTCTCCACTGAAAATAATATATGAATGTGTATATGCATACTTTATATATCAAAGTTCAGAAAACACAAACAGCACTTACTGCAAACATAAATAAATTTACTGCAAAAAAAATAAATTTAAAAAAAATTCAGAAGAAAAATGACCTGAGGTCAACAGACTCAAATTTTCATCTTTATTTTACCTGATAGCATGTTTCTTTGGGAAAATGGACTAACTTCAATTCCCATGCCCAAAGTGTAGCATTCTTGACTCAGTGTTTTCTCAGCATCCTTCTTTCTCCCTTTGGCACAGTGAAAAAATAAATGAACTGTACATTTATAGATCTAGATCTTAATCCCGAATTTTCTCTAATAAAAATCATTTTACACCAACTTTTCATTTCTTTGATTTTCTTTGTTACCTGCATTTTCCTGCCCTTTGTTGTTCTAGAATTTTCTTTTTCTTGAATGATCCAATGGTAGCACCTTCATAAATGGAACTTCCATGCTCTAGTCTAGGTCAATAGCAACTGGGGATATTTTTCCTAGAATATACTTCAAAGAAGCCTTTTTCACCAGAGCTAATAAAAGAATGGACTTGGCTCTAGTTAACAGCTCATTGCAGCACTAATAGAAATTATTTGGATGCCAGATTACTCTGCACACCTAGTGGAGCAACATTAATATGGTGCACAATGACAGGCATTGTAGGACATTCTTAAGTAAAATCTGAAAGGTGTATGTTTCTATAGTATTGGAATGACTTTTTATGCTCTCAGTAACACTTGCCTCCTATGTTCATTTTATCTAGTGTTAAATCAATTTACTTAGGAGATCATTTCTGAGTTTCCATACTAAATTTGATATTTTCCTGTGTATGTATGTGGAATTCATGAAGTGAAAATTTACAATGACAAAATTTGTTACAATATTCTACCTGTCTTAAAAGTGACTGCCAAATGGTTGGTAAATGTCAGTCAATAAAAGTTAATTATAAAATAGGAGATAATCATAATAGATGAAAGAAACCATTCTCAGAAGCACAGATATCATGTTTTCCTTGATTTGTGGTTCCTAGAGCTTAGATACTCACACAAAATTATGAATGCATAGATTAAATGAAAGTAAAGTTAACAAAATGAAATTAGAGGATATTGATACATTTACAAACAATATAAGGTTTTTTATAATTTTGAAGTTTCAACATAACTATTTTTAAACACGTTGTTTAATACAAAAATGAGAAAATCCTTACCACTCAGTTTAAAGGAATGGAAAGAGAACAAAGGAAGGAACACTTAGTTAAATGGATTATCACTTATAGCTAAAAAATGAAAAAAAAACTGAGAGAAAGATGCAGGACAGTTATGGCAGAATGCATGATCTGGGATGGGGTAGGGGTTGGGGGGAAGGGAAAGGGAAATACGCTTGAACTGAATTGGAAAATGATGTATGAAATGCACAAAGCAGCAATAAAAAAATGTTAAAAAAAAAGAAGTCAGAGCATAGAATCAGGTTTCACTTCCTCCAATGAGCCCTTTAGAGAAGATGAGGAAGACACATTGTTATCATATTGTTTCATCTTTCTTAGCTGTAGTGTCCTCATCTATCAATGAGGAATACAGATAAAACACTCCTATTCATCACAGGTTTAGGGGGGCTGAGAACTTATGCTGTGAAATATTTGGGAAAATTCAAAAAGTAATAAAATATATGCATTTGTTCATAAATGCATGAGATTATTGGGACAATTAGTGTAAAGCGCCTGTAAATCTTATACATAAACTGCTGAAGAAAAACTAGAACTTCAGTCTATTTTGGCTGACATATAAAGATATAAAGTTGTACATATTTATAGGGTCACATGATGTTTCACACATACAAATATTGTTTAAAACTTAAAACTCCTGAACATGTCTAGGAAGTTAAACATGTATAATTTCTTTGTGGTTAAAAGTTCCACAGTTCTGAAAAAAATTACAGAGTTCTTTCTTTGAGGTTTTGAAATTCATGTGATATCACATCTATATTGATTCTACTGTAAAATCGTACACCATAGCATCATGCTATATGTAACCAACTTGGTATTCATTGATCAGTTTCATCCACTCTTCCCTTCTTTTTTTATGATGTTCGAGGGTTCAGATTTTTTCTTTTAATTTTATATTATTCTAAAATATGAATATATACCTTCTGCCTATGTACATTAATTACCAGGCCTGAAAGTAGGTGGTAAATTAATTCTAGGGCTCATTAAGATATCCACGTTATAACATCACAGTTGCTTTCAGATAGAAAGAAATATAACAATAACATTGCACAGCTTTTCTTTCAATTGGGGTATTTGGTACTAGCATCCACAAATGAGGGAAACAATTTCCCTTTTTTGGGGGGAGGCTGTGTTGCTTCACTTAGCATAATGGTTTCGAGTTCCATCCATTTACCTGCAAATCGCATGATGTCATCTATTTTTACTGCTGCATAGAACTCCATTGTGTAGATGTACCACATTTTTGTTATCCAGTCCTCAGTTGAGGGGCATTTGGGTTGGTTCCAACTCTTTGCTATTGTGAAGAGAGGTGCAATAAACATAGATGTGCATGTATCTTTGCAGTAGGATGAGTCTTGTGGATATATACCCAGAAGTGGTATGGCTGGGTCAGGTGGTAGGCTCATGTTGAGTATTTTATGGGTTTTCCAGACTGCTTTTCCACAGTGGTTGTACAAGCTTACATTCCCACTAGCAGTGAATGTGTGTTCCCCTTTCCCCACAACCTCTCCAGCATTTGGTGTCTTTTTTTTTTTTTTCTTGACCTTAGCCAGTCTTATCGGAGTGAGATGATACCTTACTGTGGTTTCAATTTGCATATTCTTAAATATTAAGGATGATGAACACTTTTTAAGATGTTTCTCAGCCATCTTTACTTCCTCATTGGTGAAGTCTCTGTTCATCTCTTTATTCCATCTTTTGAGTGAGTCATTTGTTTTCTTCTTTTTTTTTGAGTAGTTTATATATTCTGGATGTTAATGCTCTGTCTGATGTATCAGTGATGAAGATTTCCTCCAAATTTATGGGTTTCCTCTTCACTTCTTTGATTGTTTCTTTGGCTGTACAGAAGCTTTTGAGTTTGATGGGGTGCCATTTGTTAATTGTTGACCTTATTTCCTGCACAGCTGCTGTGTGATTTAGAAAGTTTTTTCCTAAGCCTTTGTCTTTTAGTTTGTTGCCAACTTTTTCTTCTATCACGTCCATGGTTTCAGGTTTCACTTTGAGATCTTTGATCCACTTAGAGTTTATTTTTGTACAGGGTGAGAGATAGGGGTTTAATTTTGTTCTTCTACAAATGGTGATCCAGTTTTGCCAGCACCATTTGCTCAAGATGCTATGATTCTTCCATTGAGGTTTTTTTTTTTTTATCCCTTTGTCAAATATGAGGTAAATGAAATTGTATGAGCTCAAGTTTGGATCTTCGATTTTGTTCCATTGGTCAACGGGTCTGTTTTTGTGCCAATACCTGGCTATCTTTATGGCTATAGCCCTGTAATATAGCTTGAAGTCAGGTAAAGCAATCCCCCCTACCTGTATTGCACTTTTCACTCAAGGTTGCTTTAGCAATTTGGGGTCTTTTGTTTTTCCATATAAATTTAAGGATTTTTTTTTCTAAGTCTGTGAAGAAATTCATGGGATTTTGATTGGGATTGTGTTGAATCTTTATATCAATTTGGGTAAAATGGACATTTTTACTAAATTAGTTTTTTAATCCATGAGAATGGGATATCTTTCCATGTTTTGATGTCATTTTCATTTTTTTAATGTTTTTGAGACAGGGTGTCCCTGTAACCCCAGCTGTCGTAGAGCTCACTATGTAAGACAGGCTGGTCTTGAACTCACAGAGATCTGCCTGCCTCTGCCTCCTTAGTGCTGAGATTAAAGGTGTGTGCCACCACATCCAGCTTGATGTCATTTTCAATCTCCTTCAGGGATTTAAAATTCTTGTTGTAGCCAGGTGTAGTGGCACACTCCTTTAATCCTAGCACTCAGGAGGCAGAGCCAGGCGGATCTCTGTGAGTTCAAGGCCAGCCTGGTCTACAGAGTGAGCTCCAGGTCAACTGGGACTAAAGGAAGACACTGTCTCAAAACACACACACACACACACACACACACACACACACACACACAATTGTTGTAGAGATCTTTGGTGTCATTGGTTAGGTTTGCTCCCAGGTATTATTTGGAAGCTATTTTGAGTGGGAAGGTCTTCTTACATTCCTTCTCCACTTGTTTATTGTTCCTTTAAAGAAATGCTACTGCCACATTCCTCCTGACTTGAGTTTTGGCCTGGCTTCATAATTAAATTAAACCCTCCTTCAAAACTCAAAATAAAAAACAAAATCCCAGGATTCATTCATAGTCTGGCACTTGGACAGTGACACATGGCTTCCCCTGGATACCTATAAACTGCAATCTCTTCCCTCTAATGAAACAGCCTAAAGTGCTTTTGGTATTGTCAGTTGCTGAATTGTCTTGGTTTTGTACTGCCATTGTAGGATGGAATGTCTCCCGATACCTCATTCTTCAGCTTCTAACTTGGTGAAACTGTCTTTAATTATTGTATTGTAACTTTAGTCATGGCTAGCCTTCAGTACAAGTTGGATATATAATTCTGTTTTCCATCACTTGTTAAAATATTTCATGGGGCTGGAGAGATGGCCTAGCGGTTAAGAGTGCCGACCGCTCTTGCAGAGGACCCGGGTTCGATCCCCAGCACCCACATGGCGGCTGAGAACTGTCTGAAACTCCAATTCCAGGAGAACCCCAGTTCCAGGGGAATCTGACACCCTCTTCTGACCTCCGCGGCATTGCACGGCATGGGTGCACAAACTTGCATGCAGAAAGTATATTCATACACATACAGAAATAAATAAATGCCGGGCGTGGTGGCACATGCCTTTAATCCTAGCACTTGGGAGGCAGAGGCACATGGATCGCTGTGAGTTTGAGGCCAGCCTGGTCTAAAGAGTGAGCTCCAGGACAGCCAGAGCTACAGGGAGACCTGTCTCAAAAAAAAAAAAAAAGACAAAAAATATTTCAATAAGTTCATAGATTTAGAACTAACCATACAAGATGACAATGACAGCATGATAAGGAAAGTGTATTAGCCAGCTCAGCCTTGAGAATGCAATTAGGGCTGCATGCTTTAAATGACATTTCTAAAGGTCTTTATTTCTCCAAATGACAGCATTCATGTCTGACAGCAATGTGTGTGACTCTGTTTAGTACAAACACTATGGTAGAAATCTCTTGTATGAATGAGTGGATATATGTGTGTATGTATGTGTATGATAATGTTACTAGCTCTATAATGTAGTTAAATACAGCATATTAAGAATCTATCAGGCGGGAGTAATATAGTTAGAGGATATTAAGAATCTATCAGACCAGAGTAAAGGACCCATCTCCAGGATGGATCAGAGAGCAAAGTTTCAGCCTACAGGACAGATCAGAGAGTAAAGGACCTGTCTCCAAGATGGATCAGAGAGCAAAAGACTCACCTACAGGATGGATTAGAGAGTAAAGGACCTGCTTCCAGGATGGCTCAGGAAGGAAAGGACCTGCCTCCAGGACAGATCAGAGGGTAATGGACCTGTCTCCAGGACGGATCAGAGAAGAAAGGAACCACCTCCAGGACAGATCAGAGAGTAAAGTACTGGGCTCCAGGGTGGCTGGGAAAGTAAAGAACCCACCTCCATGATGGTTGGAGAGTAATGGACCTGCGTCCAGGATGGAACAAATAGAAAAAAAAAATCAAAAACAAACAAATGAAAAGCAGAATTAATAGACAAAATAAAAGAATCTATCACACAATTGATAGACAGTGTACAGTGTATGGTGTTTTCTCCAATGTGTGTAAGTCTGTATCTGATAACTTTAAGAACTCTATAGTGTACTTATAACATATTAGGAGTCTATCAGTGCATCAGTAGACAATGTAAGGTGTTTTCTCCAAATGAAAGTATTTATGTCTGTATGATAAAAATGTATGTGCCTCTCCTCAGTACAACGTTTATAAACTGCCATCAACAAAATTATTGGAACCTTACGTATGAGAGTATGTATGAAGTACTGTTAACTTTTAAGAATTCTATAATGTAATTATAGCAAATACAAGAAATTGTGTACCACAGCTGGAGATTCTCAGTACTGTGCAACCTGTAGACAGTGTATAAAAATTAATGTTGCAAAATAAAACAAAAGAAAGGCTACTGATTTTTCTAGGTTAATTTTGTATCCTGCCACTTTACTGAAACTCATAATCATTTCTAGTAGTTTACTGGTGGAGTTTTAGCAACCCTCAGGCAAACTATCATATCATCTGGAAAAAAAGGGATAGTTTAATTTCTTCTTTTCTGAAACTAGAACTTTTACCCAATATGGATAAGAGCTTACACTAAATCCAAAGATGAGTGATTGGGAAAATTAAAATTATTCCAAATTCCATGTACTGATATAGTATCAGTTTGATGAAGTTTTATAGAAACAGAACACAGAAAATCATAGATCCAGAAACTTTTAAAAAGTAGCTTTGCAGTGAGTAGGATGTACCAGAAAGTGCCAGCAGAAGGATTGACTCCTCTGGGCATTGAAGGGAAGAAATGTTTCAGATTGCTGCAGACATCAGGCCCCTCTGTGGATCCTACTAGTAACAACTATTTTTAATGATTCCTAACGAAGCTTACCTTCTAGGTGCCACAATGGTTTTAATACAAGAGACTTTCTTAACTCCACCCCCCCATAGAATAAGGAGAAATAAGATGATGATGAGGTCGTTCTCCAGCTGTAGATTGGAGCCAGCTGTTATAGAGGTATTCTCTTGTAAAATCAGTAAAACTGCCTTCTTTAACTGACTAATGGACATAGAAACTGTGAAAAGGATTATTCTCTATTCAGAACCAAATATAATGCTAAAGTCTCCTTAAGCTATGCACTTAAACAAAATATATTAATACAGGAGCTCTGACATCAACAATGGATTATTCTACCAAGGAGATGTTGGCCAGGGGATCCAAGCCCCCACAAAAGGTAAAGGCTCCTTGCCTCCAAACTGGGATATCTGCAGGAAGAGAGGCGATAAGGCCCTGCTGTTGAAGACCTGATGTAAACATGGGAAAGATGTATGGAGACCGCACTTGCAAGTATACAGATGGTCTCTGGAATGCCAGAGAGTGTTACCAAAGGCCACTAAACCAATAAAGCAAATATAGGTCTCCTTGAGTCAAGCAAGACTCCTCCGTCAGCACCAGCTACACCTCATCTGCCTGGAAATACTGTGCAGCAGTGGCAGCCATATGTCTGTATATCCCAAATCTAATTGGCTATTAGCTCTCTCCTTGGAGGAATAACCCACGGCTGATGCCACAAGCTTACATCCTCTAATGGTTAGGAGATGTTATAAACCACACGAAGACCCTGCCATACTTAACAGAAGAAAATGTAATTCATGAATTAACATACCATCCAAACATCTGTGTCTATACCAAAGTAACCTACCATAACAATTAGTACTGTTTAAATACCTATATATCTAATTGTGTGTGCTTCATTAGTAGGATCGAAAGGCTATATATTATACTGTTTAAATACCTAAATATCTAATTGCATGTGCTTCATTAGTAGGATCGAAAGGTTATGCCTGGACAAGCTGGCAGCCCATGAAAGAAAACAGCCAGAACTGACTAGAGACCAAGACATCAGCTCCAGAGAAAGTAGAGTGTTTTGCTTCTCATCCACCTGTGCCCCTTTTCTAAGCCTAGGGAACAATCTGCGGAAGAGGGGGCGTGGTAGAATGTAAGGGCTTCGATTGGGGTTAATGGTGAAACTACAACAATATAGACTGGACACTCATTTGATCAACTTGATTGAACATACAAGCCCCCCCTGCTGGATGGTGGGACCCATGAGCTGTGTGGGTTTGGGCACAACTGCTTGCAAATTGGTTTTACATGAAGGATGCTTGTACTCACAAATTATCACTTATTGTTAAAAAAAATGAAAACAAAACAAAACAAAAAAGCAGAGAAAGATGCAGAAAACTTATGGCAGAATGCATGATCTGGGATGGGTAGGGGTGGGGTGGGGGGAAGGGAAGGGGATATATGCCTGAACTGAATTGGAAAATGATGTATGAAATACACAAAGCATAAAAAAAAAAACTTCAAAAAAAAGTGTTAGTGGAAACATCAGTCAAGTGATTTGGGGAAAAAAAGCAGATGCTATCTGAAAAATAAATCTTATTTTGTTTGTTAGCTACTAGTGGTCTGTTATGTACACATATGTCAATATTATCACTTGAAAGTCACAAAGATATTAGTTCAAATGTCACAGATATGGGCAACGAATGGCCTCTGAATGAGCAAAATAAGGCCAACATCAATTGTAATTAAGCTCTGAAGCTGTAACATTCCAACCTCTCTATAATCATTAAAGTTCTAATCCTTTAACCAGCTTGGAAGAAGGTTCAATATAATCAGTCATTTCTTTTAGGAACTTATGTTCTTGTGATCATAAAATGTTTATATAATTGTGATGTTATAGTAAACAGGAATGATACCCAGAGATGTTATAAAGAAAAATTCCTTGTAGCCATGGAGAATAATTCTAGAATTATTTATCTATAATGGACAAAATTTTAGAAAAAACAAAATCTATGTTTCTGATATTATTATAACTCAGAAAAGGTCAATGAAATCACTACACGAGGGTCATATATGGTTAGAATTTCAATACCTAGAATTTCCTCACAGGAGCTCACAAGTTAATGGCAGTAATTGCAATACCAGCAAGACAAAGAAAATGGTCCTGTAACCTCTCCTGACTCTACTATCTGTCCATGCTTTATTCTTCTAATCTTTTCAGTTTTACTTTCATCAGCAAATATGCACTTTAAAACCTCTCTATTCTTGGCCGGGTGTGGTGGCACAGGCTTTAATTTTCAGCACTCAGCAGACAGAGGCAGGTGAATCTCGGTGAGTTCAAGGCTAGCCTTGTCTACAAAGCAAGTTCCATGCCAGCTGGGACTATAGGGAGACCCTGTTTTAAAAACACTACCCCCCCTCTTTATTCTTACTGGGTGTGCTGGTGCATGCCTTTAATCATGGCACTCAGGAGGCAAAGGCAGGAAGATCTGTGAGCTCGATGCCCGCCTAGTCTACATAGTGAGTTCCAGGTCAGCTAGGGCTACAGGGAGACCTTGTGTCAAAAACCAAAACAAAATAAAACAAAGATCCCACAACCAAAACAAAAACTACTCTTGAAATGTTAGTAAGAACTTATATGATTATTTTGTGCCTATTCATGCCACTTTACACTTAACAATACCAAGAAGGATGATGATTTATTCACTTTGCTCTTTAAGATAAACAAAGAAATCTAAAACATCTAGTTCTGTCATCAAGAAGTTATGCATATGTTTAACAATGTAATTAAAATTGCTTATTGGATGCATACATACCTTCAGTAACAGATAAGTGTAAAATATTAATGAACATGAACTAAATGTGTGAGAAACCAGATAACAGAACTTTACTTTCTTGTTAAACTAGCACTAGTGATAGAGTATAATTTTTTGTAAACTTTGCTTCACACAAGGACGCAGATGATGAAGAATCATCTAAAATAAATGAACTAAACTTCTAGTTTCCAAAAGCTGAGAAAATATAATCATATGCCAATGTTCAACACATGTTCCTTCTTAGGTATGAATTTAACGAATACAGTATATTTTCTTTCATTTAGGTAGTTGTGTAATTCACAATATGTTGAGAAACCATAAACATCTTATGTTAAAAAACTTGTCTAAATAATGTTAATATTCAAGTTCATTTCCTATGCAGACTCCACAGCAGTGTTCACATCCTTTTCTCATACGCTATAGCCTTAAATTCTAGATTATAGATGTTTTCATTCAAATGAAAGCATATTTTAATATTTTCCTCTTTTAAAAACACCATAGTTACAATTTTAGATATTCCCACACAATATTTTGTGATTCTCACAGACATCATATTATTTATGAATGAGAACTGAATAAACATTTTCAGAAAGCATTGACTTAGGTTCCTAGAGCTGTGCTCATTAAGTTGCTTTGTAAAAGGAGAAGAAAAATAAAACTGTGCTCCTAAGCAGTGTTGCTACTTCTGTCTCTGACCAGAGTAGAACTTTCAGGAGAATCAAAGACACATCTGGCTTCTCTGTTTAATACAAATCTAGTTTTTGAGGATAAGATGTAGAGCTGGAAAGACTAAGCTCTCTGATTGGATTATTTCTCCTGTTTCCATCACTATCAGGTGAGGCCCACCTGCTTTGGTGCTTTAAACATCCCCTGGCCTGTGGAGGCTTGGTATCACCCAGCAACCTCCCACCTTCAGATTCCAGTGCGTAGTGTGGGTGGACATAGACTTTCGGACAGCACAACACCAACACGTGCCAGTGCAGCATGGGTGTTCATAGACTTTTCGCCTGCACAACACCAGCATGCTCCCAGGTGAGGCCCACCTGCTTTGATGCTTTTCATACTTCCCTCACGGCCTGTGGAGGCTTGGCATCAGCCAGAGACCTACCACTTTAAGGTTTCAGCATGTGACATGTGGACATATACTGGCAAACAGGTGGCAACACAACCCCCCCCACTGCAACCTGGCAGAGCTGGGGTGCAGAGTATCCAGCAGGCACAAGACTAGTGAGTCATGTCTGTGCAGCCAATGTTGAGGCTCCAAAGAAAGAGAGAAACAAATAAAAAAATAAACAAATCCACATGCCAAACACACACACACACACACACACACACACGCGCGCGCGCGCGCGCGGAAAAAAAAAAACATGGGAAAAGCTCATTATAAATTCAAACCAAATTCTACCAATCCTACAGAAGATTCCTACAGTGACATCTACTGGACTGGAAGGAAACCAAGACACAGACCTTAGAAGAAAAACTGTAGACATATTCAAGGAAATCAAAGAATATAAAGAACAAATCAGAGAACTAAATGGAGAAAATGACAAGCTCCTGTATGAAGTGGAAACAATGAAAAGATACCAGGCCAGAAAAAAGTAACTGACCAACAAATCAAGGAGCTACAAAATGAGAATGACAAGCTCCAGAAGGAAGTGGAAATACTAAAGAAATCAAAGGACGAAATGCAAAAGGATACTGGACATTCATCCAATCAACAGGAAAGAATGGAAACAAGCCTTAGAAGCAGAATGGAAGCAGAAAAAAGAATATCAGACTTGCAGGATAACACAGAGCAACTAGAATGCTGAAGTAAAGATTATGAAAACCAGAAATGTGGGACACTATGAAAAGACCAAACTGCTGCATCATGGGGATAGAGGAAGGAGAAGAATCCCAGGACAAAACTATTGAACATATCTTCAACAGTGTAATAGAAGAAAATTCACCCAAACTGAAAAAAAGAACCCATACAAATACAAGAAGCACATAGAACACCAAACAGATAAGACCAGAAAATAAATTCACCACACCATATAATTGTCAAAAAGCTTGATGCTCAAAACAAAGACAAAATACTGAAAGCCACAAGACAAAAACGGGAAGTTACATATAAGGGAACCCCATCAGAATTACAGCTGACTTCTCAGTACAAACTATGAAAGCCAAAATAACATGGACCAAAGTATTTCCAGTGCTAAAAGACTTTAGATGCCAAACAAGACTACTGTACCCAGCAAAAATGTCACATATAGTTGAAGGAGAAAGAAAAATCTTTCATGACATAAATAAGATGAAAGAATACGTGTCTAAACAAACAATATTTCAGAAAATCCCTTAGCAATCCAAAGAAAAGAGGAAAAGAACAACTATCCCTAAGCAATTAAAGAGAGGAATTAACAGAAGCATAACAGAGTAAATACAAACCTAGGTTAAGAATGCAAACAAGGGGCTGGAGAGATGGCCTAGCGGTTAAGAGCTCTGACCACTCTTACAGAGGACCTGGGTTAGATCCCCAGCACCCACATGGTGGCCGAGAACCATCTGAAACTCCAATTCCAGGAGAACTCCAGTTCCAGGGGAATCTCATACCCTCTTCTGACCTCTGCGGCATTGCATGACATGGGTTCCCAAACTTGCATGCAAACAGTACATTCATACACACACATAAATAAATAAAATTAATTAAAAAAATAAGAAAAGAATGCAAACAAAAAATAAGGTGAAAGGAAGCAACACATATCTTTCAATAATAATCTTAAATATTAATGTTCTAAACTCTCCAATCAAAAGACATAGACTGGGAGAATGGATTAGGAAACATAATCCTTCTATATGATATCTACAAGAAAGCCATCTTACCCTCAAAGGCACACAGCACCTTAGAGTGAAAGGATGGAAAAAATATTCCAAGCAAATGGTACCAAGAAAAAAGAAAGCATGGCTATTCTAATAGCAAACAAAATGGATCTCAGAGTAAAATTAATCACAAGAGACATAGAGGACCATTACATGTTTATCCAAGGAACAATTTACCATGAAGACTTCAAAATCCTAAATGTTTATACAAAAACCTCTGGTGCACCTAACTTTATAAACACTAATCTGTAGGCCCTCAAGACACAGATTAATCCCAGAACACTAATAGAGGTGGATATCAGTACCCTACTGAGCCCCTTTGACAGATCAACAACACAAAAAATAAACAGAGAGACATCAGAACTGAACAATACAATACACCAAATGTACTTCACAGTCATCTACAGACTATTCCATCCAAACAACAGAGAAAATACTTTCTACTCAGCACCACATGGGACATTCTCCAAAACTGACCACACACTGAAGCACAAAAGAAATCACAACAAACACAAAAGGATTGAAATTATTTCATGTATTCTATCAGACCACAGTGCAATAAAGCTCAATAGGAACACCAGTATAAGTCCAACTAGCTACAAGAACACATGGAGACTAAATAACACAATCCTCAGTAAGGAATGGGTCAGGGAAGAAATAAAGAGTGAAATAAAAGTATTCATAGAACTGAATTAAAACGTCAATACAACACAAAAAACCTGTGAGATACTTTAAAAGCAGTCTTAAGAGAGAAATCTATAGCCCTAAGTGACCACATCAAAAAAACAGAAAGCAAAAAATAAACAATCTGACACTGCAGCTAAAAACACTTGAGAGAGAACAACAAATGAACCTCAATCCCAACAGACAGGAAAAAATAACACAGATCAGAGCAGAAATCAATGGAAGAGAAAAAAAAAAAGAAAGAAAATAATACAAAGTATCAATGAATCAAAAACCTGGTTCTTTGAAAAGATAAACAAAATAGACAGACCTCTAGCCCAGTTAAAGAATAGAAAGAAAGAGCAACTCCAAATCAATAGTATTCATAATGAAAGGGGAAACATCACAACAGACAGAAAAGATCCAGGAAATTATATGAGAGTACTGCAAAAACTGATTACTAAATTTAAAAACCTAAGAGAAATGGATAAATATATGAAATTCTGGGAACCAACAATGAGTAACCAAGAAGAGCTTGACAGTTTAAATGGATCCATATTTGAGTACATTGAAGATGTAATAAAATACCTCCCAATTAATAAAAGTCCAGGCCCAGATGGTTTCGAAGCAGAATTCTATAGAACATTAAAAGAGGTCTTATGACCACTAGTACTTAAAATGTTCAGAAGAACAGAGAGAATTCTCCCAAATTCCTTGCGTGAAGCCAGCATCACTCTAATACCAAAACCAGGCAAAGATAAAACCAAAAATGAAAGCTATATCCCCAAATCATTAATGAACATAGATCCAAAAATTCTCAACAAAGTACTTGCAAATTGCATACAGATCCACATCAAAAAGATCATCCATCATGATCAAGTTGGATTCATACCAGAGATATAGGGATGGTCCAACATACATAAATCAATAAATATAAAACACATAAATGAACTGAAAGACAAAAAACACATGTTCATTTCAATTGGTGCAGAAAAAGCCTTTGACAAGATAAAGCATGCCTTCATGTTTAAAGTTCTAGAAGGGATTGTACTGAAGGGAACATTCCTCTATATGATCAAAGCCATAAATAACAAACCTACTACCAACATCATCCAAAATACCCCTGAGTTTCTTCACAGACTTGGGAAAAAAATCCTTAATTCCATGTGGAAAAACAAAAGACTCCAAATAGCTAAAGCAACCTTGAGTGAAAAATGTGATACATGGAGGGGTTACACTACCAGATTTCAAGCTATATTACAAGGCCATAGTCATAAAGATAGCCTGGTACTGGAAGAAAAACATACTTCTTGAACAATGGAACAAAACTGAAGATCCAAAGTTGAGCTCATAGAATTTCAGTCACCTCATATTTGACAAAGGGGGGGTGGAACCTCAATGGAGGAAGGATAGCATCTTCAGCAAATTGTACTGGCAAAACTGCATCACCATTTATGAAATAATAAAATTAAACCCCTACCTTTGACCTTGTAAAAAACTCAACTCCAAGTGGATGAAAGATATCAATGTGAAACCCAAAAACCTGAAGGTGATAGAAGAAAAGGTTGGCAACAACCTACAAGACATAGGATTAGGAAAAGACTTTCTGAATCAGACAGCAGCTATGCAGAAAATAAGGTCAACAGCTGACATCAGTCTCAAAAGCTTCTGTTCAGAGAAAGAAACCATCAAGGAAGTGAAGAGAATACCCTCAGATTGGGAGGAAATCTTGACCAGTGTTATATCTGACAGAGCATTAACATCCAAAACATATAGACTACTCGAAAAAACAAAGAAGGAAGAACATAAATGACCTTCCCAAAAGATGGAGTAAAGACCTGAACTGAGACTTCAACAGTGAGGAAGTAAAGATGGCTGAGAAGATCTTAAAAAGTGTCAACATCATTAGTAATTAAGGAAATGCAAATTAAAACCACTCTCAGATATCATCTCACTCTGATACAACTGGCCAAGATCAAGAAAACAAAAGACACCAAATTCTGGAGAGGTTGTGGGGAAAGGAGAACACTCATGCACTACTGCTGGGAATGTAAAATTGCACAACCAGTTTGGAAAACAGCGTGGAGAACCAATGAGCCTACCACCTGAGCCAGTCATACCACTCTTGGGTATATACCCACAAGACTTTTATCCTACCACAATTATACATGCACATCTATGTATATTGCAGCACTCTTCACAATAGCAAAGAGCTGGAACCAACCCAAATGCCCCTCAACAGATGAGTAGATGACAAACTTGTGGTTCTTCTACACAATGGAGTACTATTCAGTGGTAAAGAAAGATGACATCATGAACTTTGCAGGTAAATGGATGGAACTGGAAGCTATTATGTTAAATGAAGTAACACCATCCCAGAAAATAAAAGGCAAATGCTTTCCATCATTTGTGGATGATAACACCAAATTCTCAGTTGAAAGGCAAGGTGAACAACATTATTGTTATACTTATTTTTATCTGAAAACAACTGTGTTGTTGTAATATATTTCTCTTAATGGCCTCTAGAATCAACCTACCACTTGTATTCAGACTCTGTAATTACTATACATGGGTGGAACATATGTATTCATATTTTAGGGTAATATAAAACTAAAGGGGAAAAGAAAAATGTGAATTCCTAAACCTGTTGGGAATTAACATACAGTTTCTTCCCAAAGGACATAATTTTGATGCACATGTGACGATTCTATAGTCATTTGTTGGAGCTATACAATGGGGAGAGAAAAAAAAACAACAACATAAAGACTGGTTTAAAGAACTGAATGATACAGTTAAACTCTTCCCCAAACAACAAGCCTCTGCAGTGAATAACTTTGGAATGACTGAGAGAAAGATGCAACACATGTATGGCAGAAGGCATGAACAGGGGTAGGGTGGGCATAGTGAGAGGGGAATGTGTCTAAATTGTACTGAAAGATAATGAATGAAATACACAATTCATTAATAAAAGTATTAAAAATATACAATACATCGAAAATTATTTTATAATAGCGTGAACCATACTTTACTAGAAACAAGGAGTAAGAAAATTTACCAACATCAGTCATTTTACTAAAGTAAATGTTTTTAGTTGATAAATATAGTTTTTATTGACATTTTGTGCATTTTATAAATTTCAAATTCAAATATAGTCCCACTCTCCCTTAAAAATGTAATGCCCAGGTGATCATTCATGGATGAGTAGATAATGAAAACTCAACATATATAAATAATGAGATTCTCTTCACATGTAAAGGAAAATGGAATTATGAAATTTGCAGAAAATGAGTTGATCTGGAAAATATTATAGAAAGAAAAGTGACCCAGATATAAATTCATGTTTTCCCACATTTATTTATCCTAGGTTTAATGTTTATATGTATGTAAATTAGGGGTGTGTGATTATTATTTTAGGCTAGGAAACTATATAAGAGAGCACAGGAGAGGGAAAAGAAGTATTGAGAGATTTGGGGGAGGACAAAAGGTCACAGTGTGCCATGAAATAAGGAGGTACAAACGCAGAAGCAGGATTTATGAGAAAAAGAGTGAAGAGAAATAATCAAAGAAACTTTTTAAAAGCTTTCAAAATGAAACCTAAGATTTGTGTACTAATAAAACAGAGTGGAGCTGGGAGATGACTCAAGAACTGAAAGTGTCCAGATTATGCATGTTTATACTAACCTTAACAAAGTATATTCATTTTATTTTAAGGTCATTAACTTCATTTGTTAACTTTTAAAATAAATACAATGTAGTGACAAAAAAATAGAGGGAAATAAGTCATCATGACGAATTCCTGATTTTCTTCTGGGAGTGTATTTGTTCTCATGAGTATGTTGCAACATGAGGTTGGTCCCTTCTGGAAAGATCTAGTTTGAATTAAAGGCTAGTTCTCAGCCAGCACCCCTCAGGGTACGAAGTGGGAGTCATGGGATTTCTCTGACCCCTCCCCAAGGGGGAGCAGGCAACATGGCCCAGGCACATGATGCTAGGCAGAGCAGCAGTACACAGTGGCATAGAACTGGGGGCTTGTGATCAGCTCTGGGAGCTGAAGTCATTTTGCTTATAAAAGGGAGTTGTAGCAGGCAATAAAGTGAATTCTCCATTACCATCATTACACAGAATTCCTGGCAGAAACAGGCCTGAATTTCAAGTGACCAATGGGTTGGTTGGCGGTACATCATACCACCAACCTGAGTAGCTGGTGTGGCGCTGGATGGAGATCTATCAGATTGCCAGCTGTGAACTGTGAGTGAATGTAGGCTGAAGATAAGCCATCAGTCATAAGCCTGAAATTCCTGTCCAGAGGCCAGCAGTCTCTGGGCAGGTGGAAAAGCACAGCCAAGACAGGAAATGTGCTGTACTCCCAGGCTAAGGACCTGAGTTCGAAGTACCTCTCAGGTCAGGTTACAGAAGTAACCAACTGACCTCTGCACCAAGGGGTCAGTTCCCCCCAGTGCCCTCCATTGCTTCTCTTCCCTCAGTAGGAGCTTCATCTACCTGTTTGTAGCAAGAGCAGCTCCCACACATATGGCATCTCTACATGGGTCATGGAAACCTCTGTTGAGATAGAATCCCTACAAGGTGGGAAATAATACTTTTAAGGGAACTATGATTCAGGAGGAATCATTTTGTGATGTATGGCATATGTTTGTTCACTGTGTGCCATGGTTTGCTGTTTTTGTTTGTTTGTTTGTTTGTTTGTTTTGTTTTGTTTTTTGTTTTGTTTTGTTTTGTTTTGTTTTTTGGCTGTAGCTTTTGTGTTTCATATTCTGGCCCAGAGACAGTTTAGCATCTCTGAATCACTGAAGGCACAGTCTAAGGATGGAGGGAGAGGAAATTCTCGTGTTGACTCTGCTAGCGCCTCTGTGGATGACACAGACTGGGAATTGACAGGTGCACCGGAAACCCTTTCTCTGATAAGCTTTGAGAGGACTGCACTCTCTTGTGGGTTTTCACCCATTCAGCAGAGCATCTTTATGGAGCCCTTAGGTGCTGTTTTGACTTTATCTGACTGAGGGCATCTGTCAGTCCTCCAGCCTTCCAAGGTTATGGGTATTCAAAGAAATTGTGAGAGAGGAGTTTTTCCTCTCCTGTCAAATTGCCTTCTAGAGGATTTTTCAGTGGGCATGGAACCTATACTGCAGGGTGAATTTCAGCTCTGAAGGGAAGCCCAGGATTCCTCCTTCTTGGCAAGGTTCAGTCAGCAAAGGTCACAGGGGTGGGCAAGCTCAAGTCTTTTGCTGCAAGCCTTCAATTGAGGTGCACATTTGTACATGCTGCTCAATTCTAGGCAGGCTAAGTTAGTGGAGATAACTCCCCACATGGGAATTAGGCTTGCATGGAACTTTGTGAAAAGCCAGCTACAGTTTAAGTATGTTTTAAAAGTTCTTCTTGAAACCCTTTTTTTCTATAAATAGTATCTTTGTAATGTCTTTGTAATGATTAATTCAGCTCAGTTTTTTGTTGTTGTTGGTGGTGGTGGTGGTGTTTTTTTTTTTTTTTTTTTTTGTTTGTTTTTTTGTTTTTTTTTTGTCTGCTGAGTTCCTCTAGGACTGCATTCTAGAGAACAGACTTCTATAATGTAAATTGGGCTTTTAATTTTGAAGATTGTGGAGCTGGGTGCGGTGGCACACACCTTTGTTCCTAGTGATGGGTAGGTCAAGGCCGGCCAGCGAGACTCTGAGTCTCTGTGTGTTCAAGGACAGCCTGGACTGAATAGCATGCACCAGGCCCACTGGGACAGAAAGAGGCCCTGCCAAAAGCAAAATGAAGATGTAACACTTTTCAGTTTGTAGCTGTTTGTAAATACTCTGGTTAACCTAGTCCAAGGTTTGTTGTTCTGTGCCCTCTCCTGCTCCAGAAATGACAGTGGGTGGGGGAAGGGCTGGCTTTGCAATGTTCTGTGTGTGGCTGGTGAAGCCCTAATGCACTCTCCAGCACTCTTGCCCTGGAGCAGTGGCTCATCTTAAACTGGATTTTAAAGGTGCAGCTTTGTTTCCAGTGCTCTGGAGACAGAGACGGTAGACTTCTGTGGAAATTTAAACCCAACCTTAATTGTGGAAATTATTTTGTGCTTCTCATTGAGTATAAGACAATAATGTAACTTCCTTCCCACAGGTTGGTCTCACAACATTTTTTGTTTAGTACATATGTATGTGTATACCTGTGTGTACGTGTGCATGAACACATGTGTATATGAGTGTGTGAGGACTTGTTTTAATCCCTATAACTTTCTAAATTCCTGTATTAAAAAGTTGACTATAAATTACTGTTAACAGATCCAAACTACAAAAAATTATTAGTCTATACCTTTTGGTGTTAACAATCTTTAATTGGGTTTATGTAAATATTAATATGTATTTTTACAACTCTAAAAAGCCTCTGAGTTGATAGGCTGGAGAGATGGCCTAACAGTTAAGAGCACCGACTGCTCTTGCAGAGGACCCGGGTTATAGTCATAAAAACAGCTTGGTACTGGCACAAAAACAGACCTGTTGAACAATGGAACAAAACTGAAAATCCAAACCTGAGCACATACAATTTCAGCCACCTCATATTTGACAAGGGGGCCAAGAAGACACAATGGAGGAAAGACAGCATCTTCAGCAAGTGGTGTTGCCAAAACTGGATCACCACTTGTGGAAGAATGAAATTAAACCCCTACCTCTCGCCCTGTACAAAAGTCAATTCCACATGTATCAAAGACCCCAAAATGAAACCCCAAACTCTGGAGGCAATAGAAGAAAAGCTTGGGGGCTGGAGAGATGGCCTAGTGGTTAAGAGCACTGACCGCTCTTACAGAGGAACCGGGTTCGATCCCCAGCACCCACATGGCAGCCGAGAACTGTCTGAAGCTCCAATTCCAGGAGAACTCCAGTTCCAGGGAAATCTGACACCCTCTTCTGACCTCCACAGCATTGCACGACATGGGTGCACAAACCTGCATGCAGACAGTACATTCATACACATAAAGAAATTTTAAAAAAAAGCTTGGCAGCAGACTACAAGGCATAGGCATAGGAAAAGACTTCCTAAATCAGACAGCAGCTGCACAAGAATTGAGATCGACAATTGTGACAAATGGGACCTCATTAAACTCAAAAGCTTCTGTACATCAAAAGAAACAATCAAGGAAGTGAAGTGAAAAACCACAGAGTGGGAGGAAACCTTCACCACAGTTATATCTGACAAAGCATTGATTTCCAGAGTATATAAACTACTCAGAAAACAAAGAAGAAAGAAAGCAAATGAATCACTCAAAAGATGGAGCAAAGAGCTGAACAGAGACTTCACAGGTGAGGAATTAGAGATGGCAGAGAAACATCTTTAAAAGTGTTCAACATCACTAATAATTAGGGAAATGCAAATCAAAATCAATTTAAGATATCATCTCGCTCTGCTCTGATAAAACTGGCTAGGATCAAGAAAATAAATGATACCAAGTACTGGAGAGGTTGTGGGGAAAGGGGAACACTCATCCATTGCTGGTGGGAGTGTACAGCCACTATGGAAAGCAGTGTGGAGAACCCTTGGAAGACTCAAAGTGAGTTTGCCATCTGAGCCAGTCATACCACTCCTGGGTATATACCCACAAGACACATCTTACCACAGAGACACATGCACAGCTATATTTACTGCGGCTCTGTTCACAATAGCAAAAAGATGGAACCAACCCAATTGCCCCTCTACTGGTGAGAGGATAGAGAAAATGTGGTACATCAACACAATGGAGTTCTATGCAGTAGTAAAAAAAAAAAAGATAACATCATTAAGTTTGCAGGTAAATGGATGGAACTGGAAGATATTATGTTAAGTGAAGTAACACAGTCCCAGAAGAACAAACAGTGAATGGTATCCCTCATGTGTGGATGCTAGCACCAATAACCCAGTTGTAAATATTTCTTGTGGGGAGTGATGCATATTGGAAGGAACAACAACACCAACAACAGAAAAGACTGCATCAAGGAACTGACTGAAATGGTGAAGGTGAATCTGGTGCATTGAGAGGGCTGGGAGGCGGACACGGGACTATATTCAATTAATGTATATTTAATTGATGTGAGTTTAATAGGTATCCAAATCTGCCCAAACTTTGTCTATGTATTGTATGGTATTTTAGGACTTAGTAAAAGTAAAAATGTCTATTTTAAACAACATTGGTTAAAAGGTTTTAATTAAAATGGCAATATGTTTAAGCTAATTGGAAATATAAATTGTCCACATTTGTTTTACTTAAAATCTGTATAATAACATCATTGGGATTAATGTATAAAAATGTTCTCTATAATTTTTGTGTTGTACAGTATCATCTTGTAACATTTTCTTTTACCTGTAGGATAATTTAACTTAAGGAATTAAGTTTGCTTCCCAAATTAACAATGTACAGCCAATGATAAACTGCTTGGGTAAATTTAAGGAAAATTTACACATTGATTCCTGCCTATAGGTATGTGTACTACAACCGCCCTTTTTGAGATTCATGGGTCAAAAAATAAATAGCTAAAATAAAAATGGGAGGGGATACAGTTATATATTAAACATTTTGTCAATTTTTTTCAATTTAAATCTTAAAACTAACTATGGGAAAATATTTGCATGTTCCCACAGGTCAAAAACGTCATCAACTTAATGGCTGGGAAGGAAAAGATAGCTTTGCGTTGTGTGGGATGTACCAAGAAATACCAGCAGAGAAGTTGTCCCATCTAAACATTAAAATGAAGAAAAGCCTCAGATTGCTATAGGCATCAAACATCTCTGTGGATCCTATTTGTCACAACTGTTTATAATGAGTTCTAATGAATTTTACCTTCCAGGTGCTGCAAAGTTTTAATATGATAGACTTTCTTACCTCCTTTTCATAGAACAAAGAAAATCATGATTGTAATGAAGTCATTCCCTAACTGTAAATTAGAGCCAATGGTTATAGAGGTAATCTCTTATAAAACTGGTATAAAAGCTTTCTTTAATTGACGACTAGACATAGAAAGTGTGAAAAGATTATTCTCTATTCAGAGCCAAATATAATACCAAAGACTTTATAAGCTGTGCAATTACAGGAGAACTCTGATATCAGCAATGGATTATTCTGCCAAGGAGATGTTGGCCAAGGGACCCAAGCCCCCAAAATTGTAATGGCTTTTTGCCTGTAAACCAGGATAACTGCAAGAAGAGAAGCAGTAAGGCCCTGCTGTCGAAGACTGGTGTAAGCATGGGAAAGATATATTGAGACCACACTAGCAAGTGTACAATTGGTCTCTGGAATGCCAGAGAGTGTTACCAAAGGCCAATAAATAAATAAATAAAGCAAATATTGGTCTCCTTGAGTCAAGCAAGACTCCTCCATCAGCATAATGTGTCCTAATAAAACTTGTTTTCCAGGTACTGCAAAGTTTTAATATAAGAAACCTTCCTACCATTCGTTTTTATATGAAAAATGTGATGGTAATGAAGTCATTCCCTAGCTTTAAGTGACAGTCAACTGTTATAGTAGTAATTTCTTTAACTGTTTTCTTTAATTGACTAATAGATATAAGAACTGTAAAAAGAAAACTCTGTATTCAAAGCCAAATATAATAGTAAAATCTTTAAATCTATGTGATTAAACAAAATATATTAATAGAGAAAATCTTGGTATCAGCAATGGGTTATTCTGCCAAGGAGATGTTGGCTAGGGGATCCAAGCCCCAGAAATTAAAAGGCTTTTTGCTTATGAGCTGGGATACATGCAAGAAGAGTGGCGGTTAGGCCCTGCTGCTGAAGACCTGGTGTAAGCATGGGGAAGAGACATTGAGACCACACTTGCAAATATACAGTTGGCCTCTAGAATGCCAGAGAGCATTACTAAAGACCACTAAAGCAGTGAAGGAAATATTGGTGTCTGAGTCAAGCAAGATTCAATCAGTATCAACTACTCCTCACCTGCCTGGAGATATTGTGCTTCCAGTGAGAGGCATATGTCCACATAACCTAAATATAATTGGCTGTTCTCTCGTTGGAGGAATAACTCATGGCTGAGGCCATAAGCTTATGTCCTCTAGTGGTTAGGAGATGTTATAAGGCACAATAAAAAAAAAATTGTCACCCTTTACAGAAAAGCCGCAGTTCATGGATTATCATACCATCCAAGCATCTGTGTCTATGCCCACAATGTAACTTGACACAATAATTAGTACTGTTTAAATGCCTGTACATCTAATTTCTGATTCTTTGTTAGTAGGATTAAAAAGGAATCCCTGGATAAAATGCCAAACAATGAAGGGAAACAACCTAAACAGACCAGAGTTCAAAATGAGATCTCCAGAGAAAGTAGACTGTTCTGCTTCTCACCCACTTGTGCCCCTTTCCCAAATCCTTGGGAACAATGTGCAGAAGAGGAGGTGTAAAAGAATGTAAGGGCTGGGCTGGAGAGATAGGCTAGTGGTTAAGAGCACCGACGGCTCTTTCAGAGGACCCGGGTTCGAACCCCAGCATCCACATGGTGGCTAAGAACCATCTGTAACTCCAATTCCAGGAGAACTCCAGTTCCAGGGGAATCCGACACCCTCTTTTGACCTCCACGTGCATTGCACGATACGAGTGCACAAACCTACATGCAGACAGTACATTCATACACATACAAAAATAAATTTAAGGGGCTGGAGAGATAGCCTAGCGGTTAAGAGCACCGACGCTCTTGCAGAGGACCCGGGTTCGATCCCCAGCACCCACATGGCGGCTAAGAACCGTCTGTAACTCCAATTCCAGGAGAACTCCAGTTCCAGGGGAATCCGAGACCCTCTTCTGACCTCCGCGGCATTGCACGACACGGGTGCACAGACCTGCATGCAGACAGTACATTCATACACATACAAAAATAAATAAATAATAAAAAAATAAAAATAAAAAAAAATAAATTTAAAAAAATAAAAAAAAAGAAAAAAAATATAAGGGCTGTGAAGATTGGGGTGAATTGTGAGGTTACAGTAATATAGAAAGGACTCTTATTTTATCAACATGCTTGTGTATACAAGCCTCTCCAACTGGATAATGGGGACTTTGGGCTGTACAAATTTGGACATACCTACCTACAACTTGGTGTTACATGAATGTTGCTTGTATTCATTACTTATGGTTGACAGTTTACCTCATGGTTGGTTTTGGGGACACAAATTCATTTCAGTGTAAAAAATAAAATCTTAGGTCTGCCTGCCTCAGCCTGTCACTCTAGATAGGTTTAAGCAATTGTCTATTCAAGACCCAGGCTTCTTCATGGTGCCAACCTCTCCCATGGGCTTGTCTACCTCTCAGAAAAAAAAAATAGAAAATAAAAGGGGGAGATGTGGGAAGATCCAGATTGAATTAGGGGCTAGGTCTCAGCTAACACTCCTCAGGGCACCATGTAGGAGTCATGGCCCAGACACATGATGCTAGGTGGAGCAGCAGTATGCAGTAGGGTGAAACTTGGGGGCTGTGATTGGCTCTGGGAGCTGATGTCATTTTTCTTTTAAAAGGGAGTCGTAGCAGGCAATAAAGTGGATTCTCCTTAGTAATCATCATTACACAGAAATTCCGGCCATTATTTCTGTGTGCATACAGGCCAAAACAGGCCTGAATTTGAATGACCAGTGAGTTGGATGGTGGTCCATCAGACCACCAACCTGGGTAGCTGGTGTGAGGCTGAAAGGAGATCTATCAGAACACCAGCTGTGAAGTGAATTGTGAGTGAATGTAGGCTGAAGATAGTCCATCAACCATCAACCATCAGCCTGAAATTCCTATCCAGATGCCAGCAGTCTCTGGGCACAGCAAAGATGGGGAATATTCAGTTTCCCCAGGGTATGGATGTGAGTTGGAAGTACCTCCCAGGTTGGGTTATGGAAGTAACCCTTCTGTGCAGAGGGGTCAGTTCCCACAAGGAAGGCACTGTGCTCCCCTTCCCTTAGCAGGACCTCACTGTACCTGTTTGTAGCAAGAGCAGCTCCCACAGTCCCTGTTTGTCACTTTTATGCACACCTACTTTGCAACTTCTCCCACTATGCTGGTTATGTTTCATGATAATGTTCAACATAAACTAAGTAAACTTCACTGATTACCAAATTAAAGCAATATATATATATATATATATATTTATCTATATTGTAAACTGAATTAACTAAGGTACTAATGGAAAACTTGTAAGTAAACTT
>VZQC01003129.1:1962999-1973177 GCA_009823505.1 Rhizomys pruinosus | reverse complement strand
TATCTATATCTATATATATATATATATCCCACTTTTTTTAAATGTATAATTGATAATTTGTATTTTATTTATTTTATTTTATTTTTATATGTATGAATGTTATCCCTGCATGTGTGTAAGTGTGCACATGTACTGCAGTGGCTCAAGGAGTATGGAATAGAGCATCAGATCCCCTGAACTGGAGTTACGGCGACTGTTAACCATCATGTGAGTTCTGGAATTTGATCCTGGGTTCTTTCCAAGATCATGCATGCTCTTAACAGCTGAAACAGCCCTACATCCTGGCTATATGTACTTATTTTAGAAGATGGTTGCTATTGTTAGCTAGCTAGCTAGTTAGACACACAGATAGATGAGGTATGATGGTTTTTAGAGGAATTGGTTTATGTCCTTATAGAGGATAAAATTGTCATGGCCGTCCATCTGCAAACTCCAGACCCAGAAGCTAGTCAAATGAATCTGGCTTAGACTGAAAACCATGAAACTGAGAAGTTGGTAGTTTTGCTCTCTATCTTAGCCTCAAATCCCAAGGACCCCATGAAGGATATTGATGGAAGTCTTCAAGCAGAAGATTCCTGAACCTGGAATTTGGATTTCAGTTATAAAGTAACATCTAAGATGAAAAAGAGAAAGTTTTTCCTTCTGTCCATTTATTATGTGCTTATCTAATTTGATGGTTACTCTCCACATTGGTGGAAGATAAATTCTGCCAAATCAATCCATTGATTTAAATACCATCTCCTTGAAACACTCACATGGACATACTATGTGAGTTACTTTTCTTATCATTTTGACAAAATACCTCATAAAAACAACTTTAAAGGGAGGTGAGGTTTACTGTGAAACCAGACTTTCAGATGTTATAGTCCATCATTGCCGGGGTCGGCCTTGTGCTAGAGATGTTAGTTTGTTTAAAGGTTAATTCAGGCGCACAAATAAAGCAAATCCACATTTTTGAGGTTTGGAGGAATCCTGAACCGAATAGAGCAAGGGGCGGTTTTAATCTTCAGATTCATTATTTAGTGAAATCTTCATCAGACAAGCCCCACAATTTTTTAAAAAGTTGCACAAAATACCCAATTAGTAATCATCATAGGGAACAAGTTCATTAAATATATGAGCCTATAGCAGATATTTCACACTCAAACCATAACACAAAATAATTTTTTAAGGATGCCAAATTGATTCAGTGAGTAAAGGTACTTGACACCAACCCTAATTATCTGATATTCAGTATGAGTTCAACATGGTGGAAGGAGAAATCAAATTCTTGAATCTTGTCGTTGGATCTCTACATATGTGCTATGGAATGAAATTTTTTTCTTGCTAAAATCAAGTAATAATAAGTAAATAAATAACTAAATAAATAAATAAATAAATAAATAAATGTAATCCTTTAACACATATGTGGCAAACACTTCTTCTAATTAACACCAAAATTTCACAATCAAAGACACCAAGTATCCTCAAAAGTCAGTATCTAAATATAGCACTACTTAGGAATCAAATGCGTGGAATCATTTATTGATACAGAACACCATATTCAATAAGAATAATTATGTGTATTAATGTTTTATCTGCATTTCATACTTGTGCATGAGATGGCCTTGGAACCATGCAGAAGGACTGAAATCCCCTGGAACTGTAGTTAGATGTACTTTTTAACCACCTCGTGGATGCTAGGAACAGAACCCAGGTCCTCTGGGAGAGTAGCCAGGTTTGGTCCACGGAGTATCTTTTGCATCACTAAATCACTATTTTTGATACTTGATTAATGTACATCTAGCAATACCTGAAAATCTTCTTTAGATAGTTACACCTACCGGCCACTCGTGAAAGGGAGTATAAGTAAGTTAGCGCACTGACTGCATGGGCAGGATATTGTAGGGCATACATATTTTGTTGCGAGGGTATATGACACGCTGCTTAACTGGTATGTACAAAATAACTAATAGTTAGTGGTGTTAAGGGTGATTTGATGGGGGTTGGGGCAGGGTTAGACTAGTCATGGCGCCAATGCAGATCAGGCATATTTCCCGTTCCCTTCCCCCCACCCCCACCCCATCCAGATCATGTATTCTGCCATAACTGTCTGATCTTTCAGGTTTATTTTTTTCATTTTTTAGCTATAAGTGATAATCATTGAGTATAAGCATCCTTCGTGCAAAATCAATCTATAGACTGTTGTGCCCAAACCCCCACAGTCCCACTATTCAGTGGAGGTTGACAGGTTTGTCGTTCAATTCAAGTTGATCAATCAGAGTGTCCAGACTATATTCGCTGTAGTCTTCACGATTCACCCCATCCAGAGCCCTTTACATTCTTACCACGCCCTCTTCGCAGATTGTTCCTGCGGCTTAGAAAAGGGGCAAGGTGGATGATAGGTAAACTGTCCTAGCTCTGGAGCCGTTGACTTGGATTCTGGTCAATTCTGGCTGTTTTCCTTTCATGGTCTGACAGTTGGGTTCAGGAGTAACCTTTCCATCCTCCATGAACGCACAAAAGCCAATTCGATATATAGGTATTAAGCCAGCACTAAATAGTTTGTTTATGGTATGGTACTTTGGCATAGACAATAGTTTGGATGTATTTTAATTCATGAATTATATTTTTACCCCTTGATAAATATAACAGGGTCTTTACTGTGGTTCTGACATCTCCTAAAACTGTAGCGGCTGTATGCTTGTGGCATTAGCCATGGTTTATTCCTCCAAGGAGAGAGCCAACCGCCATTAGATTGGGTATATACAGGCACATGGCGCCCTCTGCCACCGTATTCCAGCAGGTGATGAAGTTGTTTAGCTGGTTGTAGCTGGTGCTGACGGTGAAGTTTTGCTTGACTCAGGGAGACCCCGTATTTGCTTTATTGGTTTAGTGGCCTTCTGTAACACTCTCTGGTATTCAGAAGAGGCCATCTGTACCCTTCATGTGGATCTCAATACATCCCTCCCATTTAACGTCAGGTCTTCGGCAGAAGGGTCTTACCGCCTCTCCTCCTGCAGGTATCCCAACTTAGGGGCAAGGAGACCTTACCTTTGTGGGGCCTTGGATTCCCCTGCCAACATCCCCCTGGTAGAAACATCCATTGCTGATGTCAGTCTCTGAATTAATATACTTTTCACTAAAAGGCGTGAACGCCAGACTTTAGTATTATTATTTGGTCTTGAACAGAGTAGAGAATAAACCTTTTCACAGTTCTTATGTCTATTAGTCAATTTAAAGAAGGCATTTTTACCAAAAAAAAAAAAAAAAAAGAGATTACCTCTCTAATAGTTGTCTCCATTTACAGTTGGAAAATGACATTCTCATCGTCATATTTTTCCTTGTTCTATTGGGGGGGAGGCAGAAAAGTATTTATCAAAACCTTTGTTGCACTAGAGTATAAGTTTCATTAGGACTCATTATAATAGTTTGCTACATGTAGGATCCACAGAAGGGTTCGATGTTTATGGCATCTGAGGCATTTTTTCCTTTCAGTGTTCAGACGGTTCAACCTTTTCAGTTGCCACTTTTTGGTACATCCTACTCAATGCAAAGCTGTATCTTTTCTTCTCCGCCCGTTAATTGTGACCATTTGGTGTCCTGTTGGACAACAAACTTCTTGCCCTAGTTAGGTGTTAAGATTTGAATTGCAAGGTTCTTTACTCGAAGTTTCATGTCTGTCTGTACCGGCCCCCCACCTTTTTTTTTTTTAACCCATGAGTCTCCAGAAGACAGTTGTATTTATACAAACTATAGGGTGGAATCAAGGCACAGATTTATCAAATTCACCCATGCTGTTTTGGTGACTATATTATGATTAACTTGGACGCAAACTTAATTTTTTGCCTTTAAATCTCTTAAACGAGCATGCTACAAGTGATACTGTACAACAAAAAAAATTATAGATGAACCTTGTATTGTGCCAATCCCAAAGTTATTTGCTCTAGAGATTTTGTGTAACAACAAATGTGGACAAACAGCAATTTATATCTACATATTAACATCAGATGCCTACCGTTTTTATCAGAGCTTTAAACCAATGTTGTTTAAAGTTACACATATTTACTTTTCATACGTCCTAAAAACCATTTATCCTGTAGACAGTGTATAGGTGAAACTGAGTACTTGATGAACTCACATCAAATAAATATGCATTGATTGAAATACATCGTGCCCCCTCCCACCCATCCCCTTAATAATTCACAATTCGTCCATTTTCTGATGCGTCTTTTTTTTTCTTTTACTATGCATCCTTCCATGAGAAATATTTATATGTGGCTTGTTGGTAATAGCATCAACATATGATGGACAAAATTTGTCGTTTTTGTTTTTCTGGGAATGTGTTCCTTCACTTATGATTTTGCTCCTATGGTTATGTTTTTATTAGTTTCTTTTCCTAGGTGTTTGAGGATTGTTGCTCCTCTCTTCTGCCCTTTGAATTGCTTCAAGTATTTTATGAAGAGTTGGTTTTCCAGACATGTATTCCATCATCTTGTTTATGTCATGGAAGATTTTTCTCTCTCCTTCAAGTATAGTCGACATTTTTGCTGGGTAAAGTATTCTGGGTTGGCATCCGTAGTCCCTTAACACTGGGAATGCTTTGCTCCATGTTCTTCTTGCTTTCATGGTTTGAGGCGAGAAGTCAGTTGTAATTCTGATGGGTTTCCCTTTGTATGTGACTTGTTTTTCTTTTGTAGCCCTCAGAATTTTGTCTTTATTTTGGGCATCTAGCATTTTAACTATAATATGGCGTGGGGTGTTTCTTTTCTGATCTTGTCTGTTTGGGGTCCTATGTGCTTCTTGTATTTGAATGGGTTTGTCTATTTTTAGTTTGGGGAAGTTTTCATCTATTATTCTGTTGAAGATCTGATCAATACTATTCTCTTGAGATTCTTCTCCTTCCTCTATTCCTATGATACGGACGTTTGACCTTTTCATAGTGTCCCATATTTCCTGGTTGTTCCACGTTTGTGTATTTTTAAATTTTTCATAGTCTTTATTTGAGCTTTTTAATTGCTCTGTGTTATCTTCCAGATCTGATATTCTTTGTTCTGCTTCCTCCATTCTACTTCTGAGGCTTTTTCCTTTCCTTTCTTCTTGATTGAATGTGTGTTCTTAAAACTTAATATTTAAATAATCATTTACTCAAGTATAAAGTTATAGCATCTGGTTTTGTATAAAACCTGTATCTCTTACATTCTTCCCTAGGGTTTCATTAAAAGATACTGTAAATAGATCCAGTTGAACACTTCCAAGAGCACGAGATGCACAAGACAAGTACTTTGTCTCACCTTCCATATAAATAGTTTTGATTTTCAATCCACTTAGTTCCTCAGATTGCTCCAGTCTGATGATCCCTGTTTACCCAGTAGCTTAATAACACAACTTATGAATGACTTGACTACTGTCCCTAATTCACAGTTCCTTATCTTCTATTTTAGTTCTCTGGAATAATTTCTAAGAATAATCAACCTGACTACAAATGTGTAGTGTTTGCTTTCTAAAGAAAGCCAATATATGATTGTAATAATTACTTTAAATTATGTATAACCACTCCTTATGTCTTAAATATCCTGAATATTACCAATTGAAATCCATTTGTAATATCCAGTATGCTGATTGAAAAGCCACCTGCATTTATTGGAATAACAACAGAAACAACTACATTAACAAACTTTACAGCATGCGTTTTGTTACTTAAGTGTGTGCTGAATACACTTGACATGCCATTTTCAAAAGAGTGATTGGAAAAAAAAAAACAAAAAACAAATGTGTGATTGGGCCATGAAAGGATGTTGCTTAAAATTAGTATGCAGAACTGCAACACACTATGAATATTTAAGTGAGCAAAAATAAATAATTCATATATCTCATATGTTTGATCTTTTAATTCTTCATAGTGCATGTTCACATTTATTTGGAGAGCTGACATCAAATTTATTTAAGCCTTTTTGAAAGTGTTTTCAATTTTCTTTTTCAAAACAAATTCAAGGAGCTGTGACTCTGCTTCACTGTTGTATTTTTATGACAAAACCAAATGTAGAAATATAATTAATCCAACTTTGAGGATATCTCTTAGAACTATATTTGATTAATGTTTGATACAATTGTGAAGGAAGTTTACATTTGACAAGCATAGGAGATGGTAACTATAATTAGATATGTCACCGTATACTATAATTATTTATTATTATACTGAATGAATTTTGTGAATATGTTCCTTAGGCCACCTACATTAAAATTACCTGAAAACTGATAGATAACTGATACACAGATAAACAGACAGATAAATAGATAGATAGATGATAGATAGTTGATAGATGTTAGATGAGAGAGAAATGATTTATAGTTAGCTATAGATAGCTAGATAGTTAGACGGTAAACATTGAATCAGAATCTCTGAATGTGTAACTAAGAAAAAATATGGTGTTGGATATTTGGATCTGAAGTTATGAGCATTTATTACTACTCTTGCAGAGGACCTGGTTCGTTTTCCAACACCCATATCTGGATGCTGAGAACCATCTCTGACTTCAGGTCCAGAGGCCCTTTCTGGATTCTGGGAGAAATGCACTGATATGCACATACACACAGGTATACACGCACTTACATATAATGAAAAATTTAAATATAATCTAAAATGAAATATTGTGTTTTTACCACATTCTCAGATGATAAATATGTATCATAAGTTTGAAAAACTTAGTACAGAACTCTTAGCATGCTGGGCATGGTGGCGCACGCCTTTAATCCTAGCACTTGGGAGGCAGAGGCAGGAGGATCTTTGTGAGTTCAAGGCCAGCCTGGTCTACAGAGCGAATTCCAGGACAGCTGGGACTACAGGGAGACCCTGTCTCAAAAAGACCAAAAAAAGGTCTTAGAACTGAATATTCATTCTTATTTTTTGAAAATACTTTTATTGATGATTCGTGTATTTCATACATTATCTTTTGGTCCAATTTAGAGACATTCCCCTCTCCCTGCCCCCCACCCCACCCCAGTTCATGCCTTTTGCCATACATGCCTTACATCTTTTTCTCAGTCTTTACAAAGTACATTTAGAAGTTCTGATTTTCATCTTCTTGCTATGACTTCTTAAACATCATTTTCCTTTCTCTTTCACTTAGGATCCTGTTATGATGTCTCATCATAACTATAGCTGTTAAAGCAAGGTGAGGACTGCAATATTATGAGCATAATATTTTCTTCTGTTGATTTATAAATTGCCATATAAAGGAATGGTATTATCACAAGTATTGCATTTATATATTATGGTTCTTCTGGTTTAAAGAAAAGGGCCTTGGAGGTCTGAAACATAGGTAAAATATACACTAAACATTGTATTCATTCACATAGAAAGCTACACAAAGTAAAAACTCACATGGCATACATTCATTGCTGTATGTATACTGAGTGCAGAAAAGACAAACAAGTTGGAAATATGAGTGGGAATCACAATGAAAGATGAAGGAAATAAAATTTAAGAAATTAGACTGTTTTCTTCTCACCCACTTGTGCCCCTTTCCCAAAGCCCAGGGAACAAACTGCGGAAGAGGAGGCGTGGTAGATTGTAAGGGCTGTGGAGAGATAGGGGTGAATCATGAGACTATAGGAATATAGTCTGGACACCTGATTGATCAACATGCCTGTGCATACAAGCTTCTCCAACTGGACTATGGGAACCTTGGGTTGTTCAAAATTTGGACATAGATACTTGCAAAATGCACCAATTACTTAATTGTATGACATACTGAGTAACATCATTGTTATCTGCAAACAACTGTGTCATTGTATTGTAGAATCCCTTAAAAATAAAAAAAAATTAAAAATTAAAAAAAAAAGAAATGTACAAAAACTCAATAAATGTTACGGAAAATAGTTAATGAAAATATTATGATGTTGGAGCATGAAATTTGGGGTAACCTGAATTTGTGTTCCCAGGTCATATTTGACTCCATAAAAAACTATGCTTTATCTCCTTTGAAAAAAAATTAAAAAGTTTAATTTCACATATGAAAACTTACTTGAAACCTAAATCTACATCTGTTTGTTTCCAGGATTTAGCTAATCATTTATGTAAGTTGCAACCAGACAGGCAGAAAGAAACTGGGAAATGTTCTCTCTTCATTTCTTTTTCTTTCTTTCTTTCTTTCTTTCTTTCTTTCTTTCTTTCTTTCTTTCTTTCTTTCTTTCTTTCTATCATTTTGAGACAGGGTCTCCCTGTAGACCCAGCTGTCCTGGAACTCACTATGTAGAATTTGAACTCATAAAGATCCACCTGCCTCTACCTCCAGAGTCCTGGGATTAAAGCCTATGTCACCATGCCTGGCTCTCCTCATTTCTTCTTTTTTTATTTTTTAATTAATTTTATTTATTTCTGTATGTGTATGAATGTACTGTCTGCATGCAAGTTTGTGCTCCCATGTCGTGCAATGCCACGGAGGTCAGAAGAGGGTGTCAGATTCCCCTAGAACTGGAGTTCTCCTGGAATTGGAGTTTCAGACGGTTCTCAGCTGCCATGTGGGTACTGGGGATCGAACCCAGGTCCTCTGTAAGAGCGATCAGCACTCTTAACTGCTAGGCCATCTCTCCAGCCCTCCTCATTTCTTCTTACCAATACTTTCTTTCCCATAGTGCGCTGTGCCACACAAAAGCAACTGCCAGCATTTTGCGCAGGCTGGAGCTGGAGGAACAAGATGGGACCATGGGCCAACAGACAGTTACTTCTGAGCCCTAACCTGCAGCAGTTGTGACACAGGTACTGGCCCCCTAAGACATCTTACTCCCTTCCTGGTGTCCCTCTCCCATTCCCTAAGAGGAGAGAGAGTGCCTGGCATCCACACCTCAGCCAAACTCAACCCCTGCCCAGCAGCTGCCTGGTCCTGAGCACGCTAATCCAGCTAGCTTCCCTAGACGGGCTCTGTGCCCTTTGAGGCCAGGAAAGCCTGGGGTACGCATCTCTGGCTGCCCGCTCTCCTGTCCCTCGAAAGGTGGACCAGCTCCGCAGCCCACTGTCCTCCTAGTTAGATGTGTCCTGGCTTGGCCCCACCGTCCATCTTCCAGTATCCAAATGGCGAGCAGCAGTGACTCCAAGGCTGAGTTCATCATAGATGGGAAATACAAACTGGTGTGACAGATTGGATATGGCTCCTACAGGAAGGTTTATCTGGCCATCAATATCACCAATGGCGAGGAAGTGTTAGTGAAGCTAGAATCGCAGAATGCCAGTGACCCTCAGTTGCTGTATGAGAGCAAACTGTATAAGATTTTTCAAGGTGGGGTTGGCATCCCCCAATTATGCTTGTATCAACAAGAAAAAGACTACAATGTGCTAGTCATGGATCTTCTGTGACCCAGCCTTTAAGACCTTTTCATTCTCTGTTCCAGAAGATTCACAATGAAAATTACTTAGCTGATCAGATGATCAGTACAATTGAATATGTCCATACAAATAATTTTATACACAGAGACATTGAACCAGATAACATCCTAATGGGTATCCGGCATCACTCTAATAAGGGTTTAGAGCCTCCAGTAGAGAAAAGGAAAAGAAACATGACTGTTAGTACTTCTCAGGACCCATCTTTAGCAGGATTAAACCAGTTATTCCTTATTGACTTTCATTTGGCCAAAAAGTACAGAAAGGACAGGACAAGACAACATGTACCATTAAGAGAAAATAAGACCTTCACTGGCACTCTCCAATATGCCAGCATCAATGCACATCTTGGTATTGAACAGAGACTCCAAGATGACATAGAATCATTAGGATATATTTTGATTTATTTTAAAAGAAGCAGTCTGCCAAGGCAAGAGATGAAGGCAGCAAGACAGAAAGACATGTATAAAATGCTTCGTGAAAAGAAGATGTCTACACCTGTGTGCGGCATCCACCTCCGCGTCTGCCACACCCACTCCTGTAACGCCTGTGTAAACAATATGAGAAATCATATTCAAGGCAGGCGGGGGAGCAGTGTCCTAAGGGGCTAAGACCCCCTGGAGGTCCCTGGCAGAACACTCGGCTAAGATCATTCCCGAGATTGAGATGCTTTCCTAGGATATTACGTTTTTCTGGTGTTGGACTTAGCATAACACTGAGCACAAAAAGATCTTTTCTTAAAGCCAGCTTATAGATACAAAATAAACTATTTAAATGTGTCAAGAACTGGCAATTAAAATGCCTCTCTTGGGCACAG
>VZQC01003129.1:1902183-1960924 GCA_009823505.1 Rhizomys pruinosus | reverse complement strand
TTTTTTTTTGTTTGGTCTTTTTGAGGCAGGGTCTCCCTTTTAGTCCCAGCTGGCCTAGAGTTCACTCTGTAGACCAGGCTGGCCTTGAACTCACAGAGATCTGCCTGCCTCTGCCTCCTGAGTGCTAGGGTTAAAGGTGTGCAACACCCTGCCAGGCGGTTGGTTTCTTTTCTAACTGTGCTTGTCAGCTAAGTTATTTGTTTCTAGACTAATAAACCCTTTGATATTTTTAGCCAGAAATCAGTCTCATAAAGTGGGTTTTGTTATAGTTTGTGTAAGATAAAACTGTTTAACTTTAGTAATGAGCTTCTTAGGTGAACTCTCTCTCTCTCTAGCCAAATATTTTTAAGTGGTTTTATTTACTATGTACATTTTCTGAAATATTTTTGTAGCACTTTTTTGTATTTTTTGAAGATACATGGAACTATTTACTTCAAGGAATTGGTACATGCCATTGGGTAGGAGTAATGTTTGGCTATGCAACCTTGGAATTTGTAGGTTGAAAGAACAGATTGGAACTCTCTTAGGCATTTACTGTCTAGATAAAGATTTTCTTCTAGGGATTGGAGAGATGGCTCAGTTTTCAATAGCACTTGCTGCTCTTGAAGAAGACCCAGGTATAGTTCCCAGCATCACATTACTGCTTAAAACCATCTATAACTCCCAGGTTACCTTCTGGCCTCCATGGGAACCAGGCATGAATGTAATGCACATACATAAGTACAGGCAAACACACAAATACAATAAAACAAATCTTTAAGGAACTGGAAAAATGGCTCAACATTTAAAAGTTCTTGATATTCTTCCAGAGGACCTCAGTTCATTTCCCAGAACCAGTGTGGTAGTTCACAACCACCTGTGACTCCAAATCAGGGGATCGTATGCTGTATTTTGGCCTCCATGGACACTGCACACATGTGCTGCACTTACATTCATAAACATAAAATAAAAATGATGAATATTTGAAAAAAATCTTTAAAAACCCATTTTGGGGCTGGAGAGATGGCTCAGAGGTCAAGAGCACTAGCCACTCCTTCAGAGGACCTCGACTCCCAGCCTCTTTTTTGTATTATTCCCATTTGAAAAGGTTCTGTGATAGTTGGTTTGAAATTAAGTTGCAGTTTTCAAACCTGATCTTAGCTTTGCAAATCAAAATGTAGGTGTTTTGTCCTGGTATATTGTCATTCCATTTGTAGCTGGAATCCCATTGATCTCCTAGCTACCATTCATTTTCTTAACAGTTCAGAAAGAAGTACATGAAATTCAGTGAATAACATCACTAATCCTGTCTGAAAACAGATCTGATTTCATCAGAATTACTTGTTTTTCAACTATAATGATCTAAGTTTAAGGCACATCACTTTGAATTTGGATGACCTCACCACTTAAGGCTCCACAATGTCTTAGTGAGCTGAACTCTAGTTTACTATTCTTCTCTGTTCACCCATTTGGGGTACAGGATTTTTTTAATGTTAGGATATGGTACTTCTAACTACTGTTGAATGTCCTTGTTTGGGAAAGGTATAACAATAAAATTTTTAAAAATGTACTCAAAAGGAATATAAATGTGCCTTATTTTAGACTGAGATTTGCCCATTCTCTTATTCTCTGCATATTGATCAGTTATGGATCTCTGTATTAATTGTCATCTTTTGCAAAAAAATATTTTCTGATGATGACTAAGAGATGCACTAATCTATAGGCATAACAGTAAGCGATTATGAGTTTAATAATATCGATTAAGCAGATAGTACTAAGTTCTCACATACCTAACTCCTGTGATCTGTATAGCCACAGGTTCCTGGCTCTGATAACAGCACTTGTTATGGGGTCCATCTTGCGAAGTAGAGTTTAAATCCAATTAAAAGATGGTTGTTACTTCTATGACTTTATTGCCACTATTGCACGAGTAGTCATATTTTGCCAAACACGCTGTTATTGAAACTCATATGGTTCACAGCTAGTTAAGGTTGATGATTACCCTTCTCTGCCAGTGACAAGCATAATGCATTATAGTACTATATGCCAGAGATGAAGCTTTTAGGTGAATACTAACTTTATTTCCCATTTGTTCTGATCTGCATGTATTTAGTGTACAGAAATAAAGTCTTACTATTAAGTTCCATTGGGTATCCAAAACCAATGGCAATAACTGGTATTACCTGAGGGTCTACTGAATCTCTCTGGTCAACATCTTCAAAAGCAGGACTCTGTACCTGCCTGGCATTGAGGGTTTTATTTGCTAGGCTGTGGTATCATTGATGGTCACTGATCCCCTGTTATAAGGTAACCACATGTAAATTATTCTAGATTGCATATGTGTATATTGAAAGAAGCTTCCATATTACCTCTCCATATGATTTTTTTATAAAATATTTTGTTGATGTTTTTCATATTTCATACTGTAGGTAAAATGGAAGCCACTCGTGGCTTCTTTGTGCTAAATTACCTGCTTGTCTGTTTACACCAAATCCTGGCCTTAGGCAGGATTTGCCTGCTCATTAGCAAACCCATGACACTTCCTTGGGATTAGAGACACTCAGGAGTTATCCTACTCCTTAGGTTAAGGAACATGAGGCAGGGATTCTGAAACCAGGCTCTGAGGTATGATGTCACTATGGGTATAAAAACAGAATGTTCTGGACTAATAAATGGATTTTCCCTTTCACCATCATCTAGGGAGTCCCTGAAATCATTAATTTTGTGCACCTGAAATAGGCCCTTTTGGCACAGGGCTTGCAGTTGGTGCTATCAGATTTTGGCTGTAAAGGGGTTACTCTGCAGACCACCAGCCTGGATAATGTGTGTTGGTTTGGCTACCTGGTTTTGACTAGACAGAGGCCTGCAGCTGGTCATCGGGTCTGTGTGACCTGGGGGTGTGAATCCCCTGACAGGTGGGATTTGTTCAGCCATAGAAGGGCAGCGGCTGATGCACAAGGCCATGATCCTGAGTCAGGATAAGTAAGCCCCGCCAGACTTGGCTGTGGGAAACCGACAGGAAGCTACAGCTGGCTGTAGTAGCTCCCAGGAAAAGCTACTTGTGGCTTCTTCTCCCATCCCCCCACTGGTTCTGCAGGTGTGGTGATACAGTCATCATACATCATTTCTCAGTCCAATTTAGACACATTTCCCTTTCCCTGCCCACTACCCTACCTGAGTTCATACATTCCATGTCATGCATGTCTTGCAACTTTTTCTCAGTCTTTTAAAAAATTTTCCCTGCCAAGCTTTATTGTTTTGGGCAGAAGTTAACTCTCTCAGTCAGTTCTTTGACCCAGTATTTTTGTCACCATTTTTCCAACCCATTTGTATTGCTCCAAAATATAAATATATATATGGATATATGATATATATATATCATGTATCCATATGAAATATATATATACCAAATTATGACCTCTGATAATAAAGTGTATAATTCTAAAATATCTTATGAATTCACATTTCCCTTTAAATTTATATTACTCTAATATATGATTACATATCTTCCACCCATATACCACAATTACAAAGTCTGAAAATAAGTGGTAAGTTATTTATAGAGCCCATTAAGGGAATTATGTTGTAATAGCACAGTTGCTTTCCAATAAAAAGAAATATAGCATTAACATTTCTCAGCTTGCCTTTCAAGTAGGGATTTGGTGCTAGCATCCACAAAAGAGGTATACAAGTGGTTGTTTGTTTTTCTGGGACTGTGTTACTTCACTTAGCATAATGGCTTCCAGCTCAATCCATTTACCTGCAAAGCTGATGATGTCATTGTTCTTTACCACTTCATAGAACTCCATTGTGTAGATGTAGCACATTTTCTTTTTTTTCTTTTTTTTTAAATAACATTTTTTTAATTTTAATTTTTTTAATTTTATTTATTTCTGTATGTGTATGAATGTACTGTCTGCATGCAGGTTTGTGCACCCGTGTCGTGCAATGCCGCGGAGGTCAGAAGAGGGTCTCGGATTCCCCTGGAACTGGAGTTCTCCTGGAATTGGAGTTTCAGACGGTTTTCGGCAACCATGTGGGTGCTGGGGATCGAACCCAGGTCCTCTGTAAGAGCGGTCAGCACTCTTAACTGCTAGGCCATCTCTCCAGCCCCAATACCATATTTTCATTATCCATTGCTCAGTTGTGGGGCATTTGGGTTGCATCCAGCTCTTTGCTATTGTGAAGAGAGCTGTAATAAGCATAGATGTGCATGTATCTTTGCGTAGGATGAGTCTTGTGGGTAGATACCCAGGAGAGGTATGACTGGGTCAGGTGCTAGGCTCATTTTGAGTCCTTTAAGTGTTCTCCACACTGGTTTCCATAGTGGTTGTATGAGTTTACATTCCCACCAGCAGTGGATGAGTGTTCCCCTTTCCCCATAACCTCTCCAGCATTTGGTATACTTTGCTTTCTTGATCTTAGCCAGTCTTATTGGAGTGAGATAATACCTTACAGTGGTGTTAATTTGCATTTCCTTAATTATTAATTATTAGAGATGTTGAACACTTTTATTTTATTTTATTTTATTTATTTATGTGTATGAATGTATTGTCTGCATGCAGGTTTGTGCACCCATGTCAGGCAATGCTGTGGAGGTCAGAAGAGGGCATTGGATTCTCCTGGAACTGGAGTTCTCCTGGAATTGGAGTTACAGATGGTTCTCAGCCGCCATGTGGGCACTGGGGATCGAACCCAGGTTCCCTACAAGAGCAGTCGGTGCTCTTAACCACTAGGCCATCTCTCTAGCCCAGAACACTTTTTAAGATGTTTCTCAGTCATCTTTATTTCCTCACTAGTGAAGTTTCTGTTCAGCTCTTTACTCCATCTTTTGAGTGGGTCATTTGTTTTCTTATTTCTTTGTTTTTTGAGTTTATATATTCTGGGTGCTAATGCTCTGTCAGATGTATCACTGTTATAGGTTTCCTCCCACTATGTTGGTTTTCTCTTCACTTCATTAATTATTTCTTTCACTGTACAGGGGCTTTTTAGTCGAATGAGGTCCCACTCATCAATTTTTGACCTTATTTCCTATGCAGCTGTTGTTTGATTTATAAAGTCTTTTCCTATGCCTATGTCTTCTAGGTTGCTGCCAATGTGTTCTTCTATCAACTTCAGAGTTTCAGGTTTCACTTTGAGTTCTCTGATCCATTTGTAGTTAATTTTTCTACAGGGTGAGAGGTAGGGGTTTAATTTCGTTCTTCTACAAATGCAGATCCAGTTCTGCCAGCACCATTTGCTGAAGATGTTACCTGTCCTCCATTGAGTATTTTTGGCCACGTTGTCAAATATGAGGTGCCAGAAATTATATGAGCTCAAATTTGAATCTTCACTTTTGTTCCATTGGTTAATAGGTCTGTTTTTGTTCCAGTACCAAGCTGTCTTTATGAAGATAGCCCTCTAATGTTTGAAGTCTGGTAAAGTGATAGGCCCTGTATCACTCAGGGTTGCTTTAGCTATTCAGGGTACTTTGTTTTTCCATATGAATTTAAGGATATTTTTCAAAGTCTGTGAAGAAACTCAAGGGGATTTTAATTGGGATTGCATTAAATCTGTATATTAATTTGGGTAGAATGGACATTTTTACTATATTATTTTTTCTAATCCATGAGCACAAGAGGTCTTTCCTCTTGTGTTTTGATGTCATCTTCAATCTCCTCCTTCAAGGTCTTAAATTTTCTGTTGTATAGATATTTGATGTTTTTGGTTAGGTTTGTTCCCAGGTACTTTATTTTATTTTATTTATTTTATATTAATTTATTTTATTTTATTTTTGAGGCTATTGTGAGTGGGAAGGTTTCCTTGTATTTTTTTCTCCAGTTGCTTGTTGTTGGTATAAAGAAAGCTACACATTTTTCTAGGTTACTTTTGTATCCTGCCACTTTACTGAAACTCATAATCCATTCTAGGAATTTTCTGGTGGAGTTTTTCGCATCCCTTAGGTAAACTATCATATGATTTGCAAAAAGGGATAGCTTGACTTCCTCTTTTCCAATTCGTAATCCTTTAATTTCCCTTTCTTGCCTTATTTCCCTAGTATGTGTTTCAAGCACTATATTGAAGAGGAGTTGTGACAGGGTCAGCCTTGCCAGGTTCCAGCCTTTAAGGGGACTGCTTCTAAGTTTTTCTTTATTTAGGATGATGTTGGCAGTGGGTTTGTTTTACATGGCTTTGATTATGTTGAGCAATGTTCCCTGAAGTGCAATTCTCTCTATAATTTTAAACATGAAGGGATGCTGGATCTTGTCAAAGGCTTTTTCTTTTTCAATTTAAATGATTGTGTGTTTTTGTCTTTCAGTCCATTTATGTGTTTTATGATATTTATTAATTTGCATATGGTGAACCTTTCCTGCATCTCTGGTAGGAATCCAACTTGGTCAGGATGGATGGACATTTTGATGTGGGTCTGTATGTGATTTGCAAGTATTTTGTTGAGAATTTTTAAATTGATGTTCATTAATGAGATGGCTCTATAGTTTTCTTTATTGGTTGTAATTTTGCCTGGTTTGGGTATTAGAGTGATGCTGGCTTCATACAAGGAATTTGGCAGATTTCCCTCTGTATTTTTCTGAACAGTTTGAGTAATAACATGTGTAAGTCCTCTTTAAAGGTTTTGCAGAGTTCTTCCATGAAATCATCTGGGCCTGGGCTTTATTGAGTTCAGAGGTTTTTTTATTACATTTTCAATTTTCTCAAATATTATGGATCTGTTTAAGCTGTCACTCTCTTCTTGGTTCAGTTTTGGTGAATTCCAGGATTTCATATATTCACCCATTTCTCTTAGGTTTTCAAATTTAGTATACTATAGGTTTTTGAACTATTCTCATATGATTGTCTGGATCTTTTCTTTGTTATGATTTTTCCTTTTTCATTGCAAGTTCTATTGATTTGGAGTTGTTCTTTCTTTCTTCTTTTGGTTAACTGGACTAGATGTCTGTCTATCTTGTTTATCCATTCAAAGAATCAGCTTTTGTATTCATTGATTCTTTGTATAGTTTTCTTTATTTCTATTTCATTGATTTCTGCTCTGATATTTGTTATTTCTTCCTGTCTGTTGGGCATAGGGTTTATTTGTTGTTGTCTATCAAGTGTTTCTAGCTGGCATGTTAAATCATTTATTTTTCCCTTTCTTTTTTTTAATGTAGGCACTTAGGACTCTAAGTTCCCCTCTTAGGACTGCTTTTAAAAGATCCCATGGGTTTTGTTGTGTTGCATTGTATTTTCTGTTTATTTCCAGGAATACTTTTATTTCATTCTTTTTTTTCCCTGGACCCATTCATTACTCAGGATTGTGTTGTTTAGTCTACATGTGTTCTGGTAGATAATAGGGCTTTTCCTGGTGTTGATATTGAGCTTTACTGCACTGTGGTCTGATAGTATGCATGGAATTATTTCAATCATTTTGTATTTGTTGATGTTTCTTTTGTGTCCCGGTATGTGGTTGATTTTGGAGAATGTTCTGTGGGGTGCTGAGTAGAAAGTATTTTCTCTGTTGTTTGGGTTGAATATTCTGTAGATGTCTGTGAGGTCCATTTGGTGTATTGTATTGCTCACTTCAGATGTCTCCCTGTTTATTCTTTGTCCAGTTGACCTATCCAAATGGCTCAGTGTGGTATTGAAGTCTTCCACTATTAGTGTGCTGCGATTAATCTGTGCCGTGAGATCTTGCAGAATTGTGTTTATACAGTTTGTTGCACCAGAGTTTGATGCATAAACAGTTATGACTGTGAAATCTTCATGCTTAATTTTTCTTTGATAAGGATGTAATGGCCCTCTTTGTTTCTGCTGATTAGTTTTATTCTGATATATATTTTTTGATATTAGAATAGTAACTCCTGCTTGCTTTTTGGTACCATTTGGTTTCATTTTAAGTTGGTGCCACTCCTTGAGGGTGAGATGGGTTTCTTGTAGAAAGCATATAGATGGATTCTGTTTCCTAATATATTCTCACAGTCTATGTCTTTTGATTGGGGTGTTTATACCATTAATATTTAAGGTTATTATTGAAAGATGTGTGTTGCTTCCTTTCACCTAGTTTTCTGTTTACATTATTGGTCTAGGTTTGTATTTCTGCTGTTATGCTTTTATTAATTTCTCTTTTTAGTTGCTATGAAATAGTTGCTCCTTTCCTCTGTTCTTTGAATTCCTTCAAGTATTTTCTGAAGTGTTGGCTTTTGTGACATGTGTTCTTTTATGTGGTTAATGTCATGAAATACTTTTCTTTCTCCTTCAAATATAATTGACATTTATGCTGGGTATAATAATCTGGGTTGGCATCTAAAGTCTCTTAGCACTGGCAATACTTTGGTCTATGTTTTACTGGCTTTCATATTTTGCACTGAGTAGTCAGTTGTAATTCTGCTGGGTTTCCCCTTATATGTAACTTGTTTTTCTCTTGTGGCTTTCAGTATTTGGTCTTTGTTTTGAACATCTAGCATTTTAAGTATGATATTACATGGGGAAATTTTTTCTGGTCTTGTCTATTTGGTGTTCTTTGTGCTTCTTGTATTTATGTGTGCTTTTCTCTTTTTGGTTTGGTGAAATTTTCTTCTATTATTCTGTTGAAAATCTGATCAATATTGTTGTTTTGGGATTCTTTTCCTTCCGCTAACCTTATGATGCAGAGGTTTGTTCTTTTCATAGTGTACCACGTTTCCTAGTTGTTCCACTCTTGTGTTGTTTTTTTTCACAATCTTTACTTCAGCATTCCAGTTGTTCTGTTTTATCTTCCATGTCTAATATTCTTTTTTTCTGCTTCATTCGTTCTGCTTCTGAGGCTTTTTTCCCATTCTTTACTATTTATTGGATGAGATTTCAATTTACATTTTCATTCCATCCTGATATATCTTTAGTCTTTCCACTTCCTTTTGGAGCTTGTGATTCTCTTCTTGTAGCTCCTTGCTTGGCTGGACGGTTTCCTTTTCTATTTCAGAATGTGATCTTTTCAACATTTCCACTTCCTTCCATATTTTGTCATTTTCTCCCTCTAGTTATTTTTGGAGTATGAAATTCTTTCCCTCTAGTTCTTTGTGGAGTTTGTCATTCTATCATTCTAGTTCCTTCCTGAGTTTTTCATTCTCTCCCTTAAGTTCTTTGATTTGCTCTTTATATTCTTTGATTTCTTTTAATATGTCTATGATTATTCTAAGAACTGTATCCTGGGTTCCTTCCAGGGAGATCTAGAAGTAGGGAAGCTCTTTAGTACTGGTCAGGCCTCAGGTGGGTTCTTCTGACAGTGCCCATGCTGCAGGGGCAGAGGTCTCCAGGAGGCTTCTACTGACTTGTGTGGAACCCTGTGTTCCTGCTGTCTGCTTGGCCACCTCTGCCCATGCTGCTGGGCACTTAAGTCAGGCCCTGGGCTGAGTCTTCAGAGCATGCCCAAGCCATTGGGGGTGGGAGGCTCTAGGCAGCTTCTGCTCACCTTGGTGGTGCCCTGAGTTCCTGATATCAGCCTAGCTAGCTCTGCCCATGCAGTTGTGCATGTTTCTTCTGATTATGCCCTCACTGCTGGGAGTGCTGGCCTCCAGGAGGATTCTGCTGACCTCGGTGGCACCTTGTGGTTCTGCTGTCTACCTGGCTAGCTCCACCCACACTGCTGTGCAGGTCAGGCCTTGGGTGGGGTCTTCCGAATGTGCCCAGGCTGTTGTTGGGAGGTTCTCCAGGTGGCATTTGCTGACCTAGGTGGTTCCCTATGGTCCTGCTCTCTACATGGGTAGCTCTGCCCCTGCTGCTGTGCATGCTCTTTCCATATGATTTTTTATTGTTATTTATTTATTTATTTATTTATTTTTATTTTATTTATTTCTGTATGTGTATGAATGTACTGTCTGCATGCAAGTCTGTGCACCCGTGTCATGCAATGCCGCGGAGGTCAGAAGAGGGTGTCGGATTCCCCTGGAACTGGAGTTCTCCTGGAATTGGAGTTTCAGACGATTCTCAGCCGCCATGTGGGTGCTGGGGATCGAACCCACGTCCTCTGTAAGAGCGGTCAGTGCTCTTATGTGCTAGGCCATCTCTCCAGCCCCTATTTTTATTTTTTAATATATATTTTATACAAGATTATTAAATCTAGACCCGTGTTCCCCACTCTAAGCCCCCACCTCACCAGAGCTCATGTATTCTGCCAAACATGCTTTTCATGTCTTTCTTGGTATTCTTCATGTGGAAGTTGACTGCTTTGGGCAGAAGTTCACTGTTTCAGTCAGTTCTTTGATGCAGTCCTTTCTGTTGTTGTTGTTGTTGTTGTTGTTGCTGTTTCCAATATGCATCACACCCAACTTCTTGTACAAAAGCTCAAGGGGTCGTGCACAAGAAATACTTACAACTAGCATCCACAGATGAGGGATACCATTCGTCATTTGTTTTTCTGGGACTGTTTTACTTCACTCAGCATGATGTCTTCTAGCTCCAGTCATTTTCCTACAATGCTCATGATGTCATCTTTCCTTACTGCTGCATAGAACTCCATTGTGTATATGCTCCACATTTTCTCTATCCACTCGTCAGTTGAGGGGCATTTGGGTTGACTCCAGCTCCTTGCTATTGTGAAGAGAGCTGAAATAAACATGGCCTTGCATGTATCTCTGCGGTGGGATGAGTCTTGGGGGTACATGCCTAGGAGTGGTATGGCTGGGTCGGGTGACAAGTTCATTCCAAGTTTTCCAAGGGTTCTCCACACTGCTTTTCACAGTGGCTGTACGAGTTCACATTCCCAACAACAGTGGATGAGTGTTCCCCTTTCCCCATAACATATCCAGACATGGAATCATTTGTTTTCTTGATCCTAGCCAATCTTATTGGAGTAAGATGATATCTTAAAGTGGTTTTGATTTGCATTTCCTTAACGATTAGTGATGTTGAACACTAATAAGGTCTTTCTCAGCCATCTCTAATTCCTCACTTGTGAAGTATCTGTTCAGCTCTTTGCTCCATCTATTGAGTGGGTCATTTGTGTTCTTTCTTCTTTGGTTTTTGACTAGTTTATATATTCTGGAAATCAATTCTTTGTCAGATGTTTCAGCAGGTGAAGGTTTCTTCCCAATCTGTGAGATTACTCTTCACTTCCTTGATTGTTTCTTTTGATGTACAGAAACTTTTGAGTTTAATGAGTTCCCATTTGTCAATTGTTGACCTTAATACTTGCACAGCTGCTGTCTGATCTAGGAAGTCATTTCCTACGCCTGTGTATTGTAGTCTGCTGCCAACTTTTTCTTCTATCTCCTCCAGAGTATGGGGTTTCACGTTGAGGTCTTTAATCCATCTGGAGTTGACTTTCATACAGGCCGAGAAGTAGCAGTTTAATTTCATTCTTCTACAAGTGGTGATCAAGTTTTGCCAACAACACTTGCTAAAGATGCTGTCTTTGCTCCATTGTGTCTTCTTTGCCCCCTTGTCAAATGAGATGACTGAAATTGTATGTGCTCAAGTTTGGATCTTCAGTTTTATTCCATTGGTCAACAGGTCTGTTTTTGTGCCAGTACCAGGCTGTTTTTATGACTATAGCCCTGTAGTATGGTTTGAAGTCTAGTATACAGATCCCCCCTGTGTACTTCTTTTCACTCAGTGTTGTTTTGGCTTTTCGGGGTCTTTTATTTTTCCAAATGAATTTAAGGACTTTTTCTTCCAAGCCTGTGAAGAAACTCTTGAGGATTTTAATTGGGATTGTGTTAAATCTATACAAGTGTTGGTGTAGAATGATCATTTTTACAATGTTAATTTTCCCAATCCATGAGCATGGGAGGTTTTTCCATCTTCTGATATTTTTCTTCAATTTCTTTCTTTAAGGGTTTAAAATTTTTGTTGTAGAGAACGTTGGTGTATTTGGTTAGGTTTGTTCCTAGGTATTTTATTGTTTTTGAGGCTATTGTGAGTGGGAATGTCTCCTTGAGTTCCTTCTTCAGTTGCTTGTTGTTGGTATAAAGAAAGGCCACTGATTTTTTAGGTTAATTTTGTATCCTGCCAATTTGCTGAAGCTGTTAATCATTTCTAGTTTTCTGGTGGAGTTTTTAGCATCCCTTAAGTTAACAATCATATCATCAGCAAATAGGGATAGCTTGACTACCTCTTTTCCAATTAGTACCCCTTTAAATTCCTTTTCTTGCCTTATTGCTCTAGCAAGTGTTTCAAGCACTATATTGAAGAGGAGTAGTGACAGAGGGGCAGCCTTGCCAAGTTCCTACCTTTAAAGTGAATGTTTCTTTCGTTTTCCCATTTAGGATGATATTGGCTGTGGGTTTTCTGTATATGGCTTTGATTACATTGAGAAATGATCCTTCCAATCCAATTCTCTCTAGGACTTTAAGCATGAAGGAATGCTGGATTTTGTCAAAGGCTTTTTCAGCTTCAATTGAGATGATGGTGTGGTTTTTGTCTTTCATTTAATTTATGTGCTTGATGATGATTATTGATTTTCATATGTTGAACCATCCCTGCATCTTTGGTATGAATCCAACTTGGTCATGATGGATGATCTTGTTTATATAAGTCTGTATGCAATTTGCCAGTATCCTGTTTAGAATTTTGGCATCTGTGTTCATTAGGGAGATGGGTCTACAGTTCTCCTTTTAGTTCTATCTTTGCCTGGTTTGGGTAATAAAGTGATGCTGGTTTCATGGAAGGAATTTGGGAGAATTCCCTCTGTATCCTTCTAAACAGTTTCAGTAATAATGGTTGTAGGTCTTTTTAAAATGTTTTATAGAATTCTGACTTGAAACCGTCTGTGCCTGGGCTTTTTTTTTTAGTTGGGAGGTTTCTTATTACATCTTCAATTTCTTTATATATTATGGGTCTGTTTAAGCTGTTGATCTCTTCTTGGTTCAGCTTTGAAGATTCCCAAGATTTCAGATATTCATCCATTTCTTCTACATTTTCAAACTTGGCAGAGTATAGGTTTTTGAAGTATTCCCATATGATTTTCTGGATCTTTTCCTTGTCTGTTGTGATATATCCCTTTTCATTACTGATTGTATTGATTTGGAGTTTTTCCTTCTTTCTTTTGGTTACCTGGGATAGAGGTCTGTCTATCTTGTTTATTCTTTCAAAGAACCAACTTTTGGATTCATTGATTTTTTGTATTGTTTCCTTTATTTCTATTTCATTTATTTCTGCTCTGATTTTTGTTATTTCTTCCTGTCTGTTGCATTTAGGGTTCATCTGTTTTTGCCTCTGGAGTGCTTTTAGCTGCAATGTTAGATCACTCACTTTTGCTCTTTCTGTTTTTCTAATGTAGGCCTCCAGGGCTATAAACTTCCCTCTTAGGACTGCTTTTTAAGGTATCACATAGGTTTTGTTGTGTTGCATTGCCATTGTCATTCAGTTCTAGGAATGCTTTTATTTCTTTCTTTGTCTCTTCCTTGACCCATTCTTTAATCAAGAGTGTGTTGTTTAGTCTCCATGTGTTCTTGTAGGCAGTAGGGCTTATACTGGTGTTGATGATGAGCTTTATTGCACTGTGGTCTGATAGAATTCATGAAATTATTTCAATCTTTTTGTATTTGTGGATGTTTCTTCTGTGTCCCAGTATGTGGTCAATTTTGGAGAATGTCCTTTGGAGTGTTGAGCAGAAACTGTATTCTCTGGTATTAGGGTGGAATATTTGGTAGAGGTCTATGAGGTCAATTTGGTGTATCATATGGTTCAGTTCAGATGTGTCTCTGTTTATTCTTTGTCCTCTTGACCTGTCCAAATTGCTCAGTGTGGTATTGAAGTCCCCTAGTATGAGTGTACTGGGGTTAGTGTGTGACTTCTGGTCCCGGAAAATTGTCTTTATAAAGTTTGGTGCACCAGAGTTTGATGCATATGTATTCATAATTGTGAAATCTTCTTGGCGAATTGTTCCTTTGATAAAAATGTAATGGTCTTCTTTGTCTCTTCTGATTTCTTTTGCTTTGAACTCTATTTTGTCTGATATTAAAATAGCAACACTTGCTTTCTTTTTGGTACCATTTGCTTGGAATATTTTTTCCATCCTTTCACTTTAAGGTGGTGCCTGTCCTTGAAGGTAAGATCTGTTTCTTGTAGACAGCATATCCTTGGGTTCTGTTTCCTAATCGAATCTCCCAGTTTATGTAGTTTGATTGGGGAATTTAGTGCATTAATTTTTAAGGTAATGACTGATAGGTTTGTGTTGCTTCCTTTTTTCCTTATTATCCATTTGTGGTTTTGGTTTAGGTTATTGCTTCTGCAGTTATGCTTTTACTGATTTCTCTTTCTAGGTGCCTGGGGATAGTTGCCCCTTTCTTCTGTCCTTTGAATTGCACTCTCTTAAGGTATCATTTACAGGACATGTATTCTTTCATCTCGTTTATGTCATGGAAGGCTTTTCTCTCTCCTTCAACTATATTTGACATTTTTGCTGGGTATAGTAACCTGGGTTGGCATCTATTGTCCTTTAACACTGGGAATGCTTTGCTCCAGGTTCTTCTTGCTTTCATAGTTTGCATTGAGAAGTAAGTTGTAATTCTGATAGGTTTCCCCTTATTGGTCACTTGTTGTAGTTCTCTTTTGGCTTTAAGGAGTTTGTCTTTGTTTTGAGTGTCTAACATTTTAACTATTAGGTGGCATGGAGAGTTTCTTTTCTGATCTTGTCTGTTTGGATTCCTATGTGTGTGCTAGATAGCTTTAGTGTCAACTTGACACAAATGGGGTCAGGGAGCCTCAGTTGGGGAATTGGCTCCATTGGATTGGCCTGTGGCCATGTCTGTGGAGTATTGTCTTGATTGTTAGGCAATGTGGGAGGGCCCAGCCAACAATGAGTGGTGCCTCCCTGGGCAGGTTGTTGTGTACTATATATTAAGGCAGGCTGGGCCTGAGCCAGGGGAGCAAGCCAGTGAACAGCATTCCTCCATGGCCTGTGCTTCAGCTCGTGCCTCCAGATTCCTGCCCTGAGTTCCTGACTTGGGGTCCCTAAGTGATGATGTAAGCTGAATAAAACCTTTCCTCCCTAATTTGGTGTTGGTCAGAGTGTTTTGTCACAGCAATGGAAGACAAACTAGAGCAATGTGCTTCTTGTATTTGTATTGGTTTGTCTTTTTTTAGTTTGGAGAAATTTTCAACTTTTATTCTGTTGAAGATCTGATCAATAACATTTTCTTGGGATTCTTCTCCTTCCTCTCTTCCTATAATGTGGAGGATTGATCTTTTCATAGTGTCCCACACTTCCTGGTTGTTCCACTTTTGAGAATTTTTAAATTTTTCATAATCTTTGCTTGAGGTTTTTACTTGTTCTGTGTTATCTTCCAGGTCTGATATTATTTGTTCTGTTTCCTAAATTCTGCTTCTGAGGCATTTTCCATTCATTTCCTTTTGAGTGGATGAGTGTTTGATTTCCTTTTTCATTTCTTCTTCCTTTTGGAGCTTCTCAATCCCTTCCAGTAGCTCTTTGCTTAGCTGGTTGGCTTCCTTATCCTTTTCAACATGGTATCTTCTCAGCGTTTCCACTTCCTTCTTGAGTTCTTCGTTCTCTTTTCTTAATTCTTTGATTTGCTCTTTATAAGCTTGCATTTCTTTAAGTATGTTCATGATTGTCTTTCTGATATCAGTGCTCTGGGCCATCCACAGGTGAATCCCACTATAGGAATTGTCCTAGTTTGTCTTTCCATTGCTGTGACAAAACACTCTGACACCAACTTGGGGAGGAAAGGGTTTATTCAGCTTACATCTCCTGGGTCACAGTTCATCACTTAGGGAGCCCAAGACAGGAACTCAGGGCAGGAACTTGGAGGCAGGAGCTGAAGCACAGGCCATGGAGGAATGCTGTCCACTGGCTTACTCCTACTGGCTTGCTCTCTGGCTCATGCCCAGCCTGCCTTCTTATACTGTCACTGCTCAACAATCAAGACAATACACCACAGATGTGGCCACAGGCCAATCCAATGGAGCCAATTCCCCAACTGAGGCTCCCTCAACCCAGGTGTGTCAAGTTGACACCAAAGCTATCCAGCACAGGAATCTTCAACAGGGTTGGTAGAGCTTGGTGTAGGATTATCCATCACCTTTCCCATAATATCTCTTCTTTGTGTTCCTGGCATTTGGGCTTCTCCTTGCCTGTATTCCAATGTGAGTCGCAAATGCCTATTCACTGTGTTGAAGGCTTTCTTTGCTTGCCTCCTTCAGACGCCTTTGTAATCCCACTTGGCAGGGGTGGGGGAGGGTGCGGGAGGGTGGGGTGCTTTTTTGCCTGCACCTAGGTACCTGCACATCACGTGATCTTGGGAGATCTCCGATTCCATACAATTTTTTGAAAAGATGGTGAGTGTGGTGGTGCATGCCTTTAATACCAGCACACAGGAGGTAGAAATGGTGGATCTCTGTGAGATCAAGGCCAGCCTCTTCTACAAAGTCAGATCAAGCCAGCCAGGATTGCAGGGAGACCCTGTCTCAAAATAACCAAACAATCAAGCAAAACAAAACAAACAAACAAACAAAAAACAGGAAAAGAAAATGAACTTTAGTGTTAGTTATCCCTCTTCTTACTGTATTTTCTGCCCTATCTTCCCATTCCCCTCATTAAGAGTATTCCATCTCTTATTCCACTTTCTCATTTATATTACTGCATTCTAGCTTCCCTGATGTGGACCTCATCCACTGACCCTTATTATAGTCCTTATCTTCATGTATTTTCAAATTGAATCACACCTATCTGTACTTTGAAACCTCACACCTAATTACAAGATAGAGGATAAAACATTTGTATTTGGGGGCAGTGTTATCTCACTTCAGATGATTGTTTCCAGTTCCATCCATATATATGTTGATTTCATAACTTCATTGTTCATAAAACCTGAATAATATTCTATTGCATTAATTTATCTGCTTTGGTTATCCATTCATCAGTTGATGGACATATAATTTGTTTCTGTTCATGGGATATTGTGAATACAGCCACAAGGAATCTGAACAAACAGGTATTTTGTTGCAGTAGGCTATAGAGTATTATGGGTATATAAAAAGGAGAAGTATGGTCTAGAGAGATGGCCTAGCGGTTAAGAGCACCAACCGCTCTTGCAGAGGACCCAGGTTCAATCCCTAGCACCCACATGGTGGCTGAGAACCATCCATAACTCCAATTCCAGGAGAACTCCAGTTCCAGGGGAATCCAACACCCTCTTCTTACTTCCATGGCATTGCACGACACGGGTGCACAGACCTGCATGCAGAGAGTACATTCATACACATACATAAATAAATAAAACTTAAAAAATAAAAAAATAATAATCTAATTAACTCCCTTTAAGAGGATGGCAGAGAGGGAGAATTGTGATGTGAGTGACTACTGAGTGATAAAATGAATGGAGGCTTGCTTGGATGTTTTCTGCAGGAAGATAAATGTGACAATGAACAAGAACACAATGTAAGGTGGGGCAGGGGACTGCTGACTAGCAGCTAGGCTACTTCAGTTATTTGTGATTTCTGGAGGAAGAGACTAAACTTTTAGATAATATCCTTGTGATTATAAGTTGGGCATTGGAAAACCAAATCCTTTTGTCTCTAAAATCTCATATTTAATTGATTAATAACATGAGTTCATTTCTGAATGAAGTAGAAAAATGCCATTACCCTCTGAATTACATTCCCTAAATATTTTGGACCTTAGAACAGGTCTGTATTAGTCACTTTTCTGTTGCTGTGATAAAACACCATGATCAAATGGGACTTTATTTCCAAAGGGCTTAGATGGATCAGGTCTTCCAGCTTTGGTTGCAACATACATCTCTTTCTTAGGCCGGTACCACTCCCTGTATGCAGCTCTCCTTGGCAAATATCTCACAGCTCTGGCATCTCGAATGTCTTCTTGGAGTCTCCGCTGCTAACCAGGCTTCACATTCACAGCTTCACACAATGGCCTATCAGGGCCTTCTTTATTCAGGGACAGCCCTGCTGTACTCTGTCTGACCTTGGCAACTCTCTGAAACTGTGGAGGAAGAACTGAAGACACCTTCAATCTTGCAAACTTCATGCCTCTAAAGCCAGCACCATGTGAATGAAACTGCCAAGTTTGGCTGCAAGTTTGGGATGGACCCTGACCTATTTCAACACATTTGCAGCTTTTCTCTGCCTTGAACTTGGAGCAGAAAATCCTTTCAGTATTTTCCTTTCAAAAGATGGAGGATTATCTGGGTGTGGTCTTGCCCTGAAGGTACTGATTCTGTTGTTTACTTGTAAATCTCGAGGCCTGTTCATAATCACTTTAATCTCACCTTTCCCATTGTTTATTTGTAAATAGCTAGGCCTCTCCTTAATCACTTTAATCTCCTTATCAAAAGGAAACTCTCCTTCACATGCCTTGGCACCACCTTTAATCTTCCTAGTGGGGTTTTCAGATCCAAACTGTACATTATGCATTTCTTTCTGCCCAATCTGCTCTTCTTCACTGTAGATCTGTACAATATTCACCATTAATAGCCATGCCAACATTTCTATATTAGGCTGTTTTGAGATATCCTCCGCCAAAGACATTAGTCCATTGCTTTTCAACTTAGCATCAGGCAAGCATTTGGGCTGTGGGAAAACTGCTGCCAGACTCTTTAGCAAAATATCCCAGTTGCTGAATAAGTCTTTATTTTCCTCTGGAACTACATTTTTTGCAGCAATTCTTTCTTCCAGGCTTCTACTAGAATGGCCTGTTAAGCTCAGCTTACAGTAGTCAACAGCTTTTCTAGCCCAAAATTCCAAAGTCTTCGACTTTTCTCCAAACATCCACATGGTCAGGTTCTTCACAGCCAACAGCCCACTCTCTGGTACCAAATAACTATTAGTCACTTTTCTGTTGCTGTGATAAAACACCATGACCAAAGGAACTTATGAAACGAAGAGTTTATTTGAGCTTACAATTGATGGTTCCAGGGAATTAGAGTCCACTGTGGCAGAAGACATGGAGGCTGGAGCTGGAGCAGCAAGCCGAGGGTCACATCTCACAATGAGCTCAGGAAATCAAAAGAGAGCGACTGGAGACCACAAGGCTTGTTAAACTCACTAAGCCTGCCCCCAATAACATACTTCCTCTACCACGGCCACACCTTCTAAGACCTCCAAGAACAGTGCCACCAACTGGAGACAAATGTCTGAATACTTAAAGCCTATGGGGGACACTCATTCAAACCATCACAAGGTCTTTTCATTACCCCATTATTTTCCCACACCTTCATCTTGATTTAGAAGTTTCCTACTTATCTCGCAAAAACAAAACAAAGCAAAAAAATAAAACAAAACACTTTTTAAGTCCATCACCTTGTTTGCATATAGTTAAATAAACCATTGTCATATGTCAGAATTTTAAGAATAAATTTGTATAATACATATGTTTTACAACAGTGATAATCACATGAAATACAGAACAAAAATAAGAGAGATATAAATATTAAGTAGCCACCCTTTTCTCCTTCTGGAATATCATGCTGCTCATATTTTTTTTTTTTACGTTTTTATTGGTTTTGTGCAATTCATATCACATTTCAGAGTCTAACTTTAGACTCATTCCCGAGTCCAACTTTAGACTCATTCCCCTTTCCATGCCCCCCCACTCCACCTGAGTTCACGCATTTTGCCATACATGTCTTGTATCTATTTTTTTCAGTCTTTTTAAAGTTTTTGTATACAGCGGTTTATTTAGGGGAGGGTGAAGTTTACTGTTTCAGTCAATTCCTTGACCCAGTACTTTTGTTGTTCCTTCCAATTTGCATTGTTCCACAATATGTGTATATACTTTTCACATGTATACCAAAATTATGGGGTCTGAAAGTAAACTGCATATTAATTCCAAAACATGTTTAGGAATTCACATTTTCCCATTTAATTTTATATTAGTCTAAAGTGGGCATACATACTCTGCTTCACTATTCTTCCAAATTTTCACAGCATTTCTGTGACAGATACCTTCTCTATATTTATTTCCATATCTCCAAGGCTAAGCAATTAAGTTATTAGAGGACATCAATAGCTTTCATCTCTGTATCGCTAGCACCAAGCAAAGTGCCCAGCACTAGGCAGATGTCCAGAATCAGGATAAAGACTAATGAAATGAATAAATGAACAGGTAGATAAGTAGATGTTTTTATAGATGTAAATCTAATTAATGCAATTCTAATTGGAGTTTATACAGACATATTTGTCCCTACCAAGGTAAAAGATATGTTACTAGAATTGCATTTGCCATCAAAAATAATATATCAAATATTCATGAAAATGTAACAGCATCAAAATGTATTTTAAAATATATTTAAATTTCAAAGAAAGCAAGGACTTTTTGAAATTTGATTTATCAAATGTGCTGTAAGATCTCTGTTTAATTGTATATGAACAAACACTATAATATATAGGTCACTCTTAATAATATTCATAGATTAATGGGTAATGAATATTTTAAATTTAAAAATTGTCCATACTATATTCAACTCAAGCAGAAGTATTCATGACTATTAAATTAGGAATGAACTGATATTAATAATTTCTGCTTCTTATCATATATTTGTTGAATCCATTTTCCTATTTAGTCACTGTTCTAGTTTCTCTTCTATTGTGACAAAACACTCTAACCAATACCAACTTGGGGAGGAAAGGGTTTATTCTGCTCACATCTCCTGGGTCACAGTTCATAACTCAGGGTGCTCAAGGTAGGAACAAAGGGCAAGAACCTGGAGGAAGAGCTGTAGCACAGGCCATAGAAGAATGCTTCTTACCAATTTGCTCACCTAGCCATGGCTCATCCTTTCTTATACCATATACAACAAACTGCCCAGGGGTGGCACAGCCTGCAATGGGCCAGGCCCTCCCACATTGCTCAACAAACAAGAAAATACTCCACAGACATGGCCACAGGCCAGTGCAATGGAGGCAATTCCCCAATTCAGTGTCCCTTAATCCAGGTGTTTCAAGTTGACACTAAAGCTATCCAGCACAGGCACCAAACACGACTTTTGTTTTGGAACAAAAATTATTTAAATTTTCAAAAACTAAATTGAAACATTTTAAGTAATATATTTCTATACTTTTTTGTAATGGAATATTAAGATAAATTAACCTAATGAATTGCTGTTATTGATATTTACACTTTAAATAACAATTAGTGCTTCTTTTTCCATATCAGTATTTGAAATCTGTGTTATGCAAAAGAGCAAAATATGTCTAATATAATCATCAGTATTTGTATCTTCTTTTATGATTTCCTGAGTGGTAATATAGTTTGCAGCTTATTCTGCACAAAATTTCTTGTTCTCCTCAGTGAAAGAGAGGTAATTTTACTGTAATGAAAATAAAATTTATAGAAAGTCCCATTCAATGGACCTACTATTTGACCTGGTAATACTACTCCTTGTCACATACCCAAAGGAATCATTGTACTGCAGAAATACTTGTATATCTGTATTTGTCTCTGTTCTTTTCACACTATCTAAGAGATGAAAGCAATCTAAATGTCACTAAACTGATGAGATAATGAAAATGTGGTTCATTTACACAATGGCAACTTATGCAGCAGTGAAGAAAGATGAAACAATGAAATTTGCAAGTAAATGGATGGAATAAGTAACCGTTATGCTACGTGAAGTAACACAGACTCAAGAAAACAAAATATGTATGTTCTACCTCATTTGTGGATCCTAGCACCAAATCCTTACATGTGAGTATGCATCCTGATGTAGCTGCAGGAACGAGGAAAATGGAAATGGAACAGGAAGGTAAAGGAGAAGAAGCAACCTCAGAGAAAAGAAGAGTAAGAGACAGATATTTTTAAGGGACAAATGGATAAAATGGGGGTTCTTAAACAGCAGGGCTAAGGGAGGATTACACAAGGAAATTTGGGGATAAAGGGAATGAATGAGCTCGAGAGGTGGGACCACTGGATTATCATTGGAGAAATGTGGAAAATGGGATACTTTAAATGGGGAATGCATAGAGGGAGGGAGAGATAGGGAGGGAGAGAGGGAAGGAGGGAGGGAGGGAGAGAGAGAGAGAGAGAGAGAGAGAGAGAGAGAGAGAGAATAATGCCTAGTTACAGAGGAAATCATACTAGTCTAACAACTACTTACAAATTGCACATACAATATCTCTACATGAACCTATGTGTACAGATCAAGGCTGCATAACAAGAAACAGTGCCAGACAGGAGAAATCTTCTTTTGAGTTGTTGGCGATAGTAATCTACGAGACTGCCCAAAATTATACAAGCTATTGCCACAGCCCTCAATCGCCTTCCAAAACTTGAAAGTAAACCCTTATTGCTGAAGACAAGACTAACTTTAAAGACTATATTTAGAGTAAGGGATCTGGAACTGAAATGGAAGCTACTTCCCCTGAAGGCTAATTCTCATAATAGCTACTAAGAGAGAACATAAATTGATGGCCCACCACCAGCTTTATGACCAAATAACCACATTAATTATTGGCACAGCATACAACATTGCTGCAGTAGTGGCATTTTGATCTGGAGAGCAATCAATTTTTACCTAATTGGATTTAAACCCCAGTCATAGGAGAAAATTCATGTGTACTACTGTAACCATAGCCAAATAGACATGCATGGAGAGATCATAGATTTTAGAGAAACATCTAGGTTGTCAATTCCCTATACTCACATAACTTCTTACTAAGTGCAGAATACATATCCAAAAAATTACAGCCAATTATCCCAGTACCACTTATCAAAGAATCTACTTTTGCATTAGACAGAGACTGTTACAGAATACCATAACTAGTCACTCACAGACATTGCCTGTGAATTGCCCAAGCTTAGCACTGGCTCATCTACAGTGTTGCCTCTACACCTAAGGCTCACACACAAGAAAACAAGGGGTAAAGAAGATATTACTGAATCTCTCAACTCTCAATAATGAAACTTCCTCATGCAACAGAGGGCCTAGAACAAACAAACAAAAAATGGGCACAAATGGCCAAGCTACAGAGATTAGGGTTCTGCATATTTTAGGTCCTATGATAGGATTCTTTATATTAAGCTCCACTCCCCCAGGGCTCCTGGACCATTGTGGAAGAGGAGGTGAAAAGGTTGCAAGAACCGGGGAGGAGGTGCACAACCATATGAAAGAGAAACATATAAACTCTGACAACTATATTCATATGAACTGACAGTGCTTGTGTCAGAATGCACAAGACCCATGTTAATTCAAGCAACAAAACCCAGCATAGAACTGTCTCAATTGGCGGGAAGTTCCAATATTAGCAGAAACGAAAAGAAACAACAATTTGCAGTTGATTAATGATGGATGAGGAAGAGCTTATCTTCTTAAAGCAAAGCATTCTGCATGTAATGACTAGACCTCAGTGGGTAAACTTGAACTGAAGAATGTCTGGGGATGACAATATTAGCATAAATGACAGAGTGTACAAATGCCTTCAAGAGGGGTGCTGGAGAAGGGTGCTAATGAGCAAGGGGGTATTAAGGTGATTAAGATTGCTTGAGATATTCTGTTTGAAACACACAAAATTCAATTAAGATGGTTTTAAAAATCAGTAATTAAAGCTGGTTTTGGACCAATGACTGATGCTTCCCTTAGCAGCTTGCATAGTGCTCTCCAAGCTCTGGTGGGTACAGGAGTTGTGAGAAGGCGCCAAAGGAGAAGCAGCTATAAAGGTGATTAAGACTGATTGAAAAACCATGTATGAAATACATATATATTAAATAAAATTTTATCAAAAAATAACTTATTAAAATGAAAAAATTATTAAGATTATGTGGTGGCTGGTACTAACATATGGTCATAATCATCAAGGCCATTGTTTTAACTAATCTCTCCACATTGACTGTTAGGTAAGAAGAAATAAGTATTCTTGAAATTAAAACTAGTAATTTTTCTTGCCCACAAATTTGAAGAAAGGTTTTCTTAGTTATAATTTAATTTTATTTGTGAAGATGAGTTTTAGATCATCTATCTAGTTGAGTAATTCCTATGCCCTACAGTAGACTTAATGGAACTGTCAATAATGAAGACTACTTAAAATTACTTATCGAGTAGAATATCTCAATCAAATCTAAAAGAAAATTAAATAATTAGAAATGTCAGTCCTTCAACTAAAATATTTCCATGATAAATTAATAAAGAAAATGCAAAATGTTCAATAGTAATTGGTTGTATTGTTAAATGATACATTTCTGGATTATTCATAGAATCTCTGAACTTACCATGAATGTCAATTTATTAATTCATTCATAATTTGTTCTCTCATGAAATTTGTATTAAATGCTGACAATTGCATCTGACACTGGAATAACAAAGATGATTGATACTCAGGTTTACCTTCAAGAAAATCACAGAGAAGAAGGGACATACAACAATAAACAAACATTTATTAGCTTAAAGGAAAATGTGATTTTGTAATTAAGTATTCTAATAGAAAAGCAGTTACGCAGACAAATATTTCTTACAAACTGGTCCTTTACCTCCTTTTGTGAAATAAGCAAACAGTGCATCACGTCTTACATAAATGCTTTCAAGTAGGAGAAAAAGGGAAAAGACACTATGGGAAATTGAAGATGCTTCTCTTTATAAAGCTGATTACTCTCATTAATTTTTCTGGTCTCTTTAACATTAATGAACACAGTAATTTTAACACATACAAGTGATAATACATGATCAAAAATCATATAAATGAATTCTGGAGATCTTTTAAAATTTCTTATCTACTAAAGGGGGTGCTTTTGTACAGGCTTATTATCTCTGCAGGTATAGGGCACTCAAATAATCCACAAACAGAGAAGTACACAACCATAGAATAGAAATTGAAATTGTTGCTTTACATTCTGTTATATTTTTTCTGTTGCCAAAAGAAAATTAACTGTCATAGCTTATTTCCTATAATCACCAGCTGGAGTTCTTCCATATTCACTCAAATGTAGCAGGACTAAACTCTTCTTGGACAGAAAGCTATGAACTATTTTAGCAATGTGGCTGGCAACTTATTCTCCAGACAGTTTTTCTTCAGTGACCAATTTATTTAGAATTATGAATGGATAGTGACCTAACATAAAGTCTCTCAGCCTAAGTTTGGAGGAACTAAGACCATTCCTTCATGAATTCATAGGAGTTTTCCACTCTATGTGGAAAGAAGAGCATTTGACTGCAAAATGGAAGTTGGCAAGTGAGTCAAAGCAATCTCATTGATAAAATTAGTAAAAATCTATCAGATAGTCTGCTTCTATCTTCTAATCTCTTCTGCCTAATGACTTCACTCTCTTGCTCCCAACATCCATTCAAAACCTGACCTGTGAGGAATATTTCACTTTCAAATTATAAGAGAGCAAGGAGATTCATGTTCTGACATTTCCCTTTCCAACAACAGAGGTCCTTGGTAATAGTGTAGGGAACGTTGGAGGTGCATGTGCCCTCCATGGCAATTGAGAGAGGGCGAAGATTTGGTTATATGGAATTGGCAAAGCAGGCAACTCCATGAGACCTATTTCCCACCCCTAACCCAGGTTCTAAGCAAAATCAGTAGGAATGTTGTGATTTCTTGGGCTTGTTCATTTTACTTGGTTTAGGAGATAGCTCCATGGGAAGGAAACTTTAACTTTCAATATTCTTGCCAGGATTTCTACTTTTCCTTACACAGCTGTTCCTGTTATTATCGTAAAGCAAATAAAAAAGGAGAAACTAAATAAGGGGTCATCAACAAGCAATTTCTACTGTAAAATGAAAAAGATCTCTAAAAATTCCTTCTATTTAGAAAGAAGTAAAATTCCTGAATAATTAATGTGTTCTGTGGTGCTGGCAGTGTGTGTACAAAGGGTCTGTGGTTTATGAAGTTATTATGGAATCAAGTAAGTGTTAGTGGGAGTTTGGAATTGAGTCTCTCTAATATCCCAGAATTTCTGTGAGCCTGGAAAGAAATGCAAGATTGATTGACCTAATAATTTTTCTCTAGTTTATCCTGTGTTAGAATAGGGTGTTAAGAAATTGCATATTAGCTACTCATGAGACATAGATCAATACAAAATTAATTTGGAAATTCCAAGTAATTTGCTAAAATGAAAAGACTTGTTTTATAATTTACATGTGAAAAAGTACATATAGACTTCTGTTTCTAATGTAAGAAATAATTGTTGCTGAACTATAACACAACATATCCAAGTTCATGTGAATAAATCACATATATGTATCTTAGCATTCATTACATTTATCTTGAGTAGGTTACTATATACCTAATTACAATGGCTCTTGTCCTTGAAATCCAATTAGGTTATTGCCTCAGAAGTGATTATATGACTTACACTATTGTTATACGTGATTTTCCTGTCAGTAGATTATAAATTCAATTTATGAAGTAAAAGCAGGTACGATACAACAATTAATTTCAAGTCTACATTCTTATGGGTGAAGAAAGGTTGAGTGCATGGGGTTCCTCAATAATATTCTTTCATTAAATTTCTCAGTTGTCAAAACAAAGTAAAAGGAGATATAAAAGTACTAATTATGTATCAAGTGTAATACAATTATATCCTGGGAAATGGCTTCATCTGGGCTAGAAATCTTAACAGCATCTGCTACCCACTGCTTGTTGATGAAATTTTTCTCAGGGCCAGTAATAGTTTTTACATAACAGAAAGGAATTTTCTCTAGTTTGGTCTCTGAAAACTTTTTTCAATACAAAATGTTTGTACAAACATGCCTCATTTGCCATGATTCCATATTAATAATTTTGTAGAAATGTTCACATTTACAAACAATAAATTTTTTTTCATTTGCAAGATACCTTACCAACAGTTGGATTGTACCTGTATAGTTATCAGGAATAATTTATAATATTACTAGCCTGCTTCATAAACACATATCAGAACACCTGGGTCTTGGAATAATTTTATACATAGCACTTAGGAAGGAAAAAATGGAAGTATGAGAAAATGAAGGAATAATATCCTCTAATATGTCTGGATGCTTCTGGAATTTTGTGTTTGGGTTAGAACACAGAACACTGTGTTTATAAAGCTGTCCTATACAATGACAGCTGAGTAAAAGTTGCCTTAGATTATTACCTAAATCCTATAGACACTACACATTTTAGCCTTTTTATTAAATATAGTACTTTTAATTCTTAGAGAACAGCTTACATACATAAAATATTTTGTGATCAAATGAAACCCCCATTCCTCCATCCTAAGCCTCTCACGTACAATTCCTACCTCTACACCACTCCCAAATTCATACCCTTATTTCTTTTGTAATTATTTTATTGAGCATTTTTTAACATTTCTTTTTTTTTTTTTTTTTTTTTTTTTTTTTTTTTTTGCGGCTCTTAGCCTCAGCCTTTAATGACTGTGGTATCCCTCCAGCCCGAGTGTTTGTACATTTCATACAATGGATCTTAATCAAATTCAGGGCACTTCATCCATACCCCTAACCTGCATCAAAACTCATGTATTACTCCATCCATGTTAAGTCCTATACAGTCAAGCTTTTAAACCCAGATGTCCTTCTGTGCAAATTCATCCACTGGAGTCAAGTAAGACCATCTAGAGATCATAATTAAGCCATATTCTCCCTCACCCAGCAGTAATCAATCTCCAGTAATTTTCAGTCTAGGGCCAGCCCACCACCCATTTCTCTTGTTCCACTCTGGGCCCTTGTCTGATTTCACATGGGTGCAGTGACTGATGCCAACATCTCCACGAGTTCACATGTACAAACTTCCAGGAGTCTGAAACCCTCTGCTTTCCTAAGTTCATGACCCAGCCCTGGCTCTTACAATCTTTCTGCCCACTCTTATGCAATCATCCCTGAGCAATGGGAGGGTGAGTTTTAATATAGGCATCCTATCTGGGAACATACACTCTGAAGGCTCCCATTCTTTGAAGCTTGGCCAGTTCTGGCATTGTATGCATATTGCACTCTATTGTCTAAGGAAGCTTCACTGTTGAAAATTGGGGGATACGCTCATTTTCTCTCTGTCCCTCATTCTGCTATGTTCCACGTGTCTTAGGTGTAATGGCTCAACTGTAGATATGTCTCCTAAGACTGGACATCTTTCAGATGTATATTTTCTGTGCTTGTCCAATCCTTAGCCCAACCTTGCCCTGAAACCTAATAACTACAATGACCTGCAGAGCAAACTCCCTCTATTGGTGCAGTAGTGGCACTGTTATTTGGTGGATAATCAATAGATATTTAACTGGACTTAAAACCCTCTCAGTGTGAATGAACTCAGATAACCTCAGCCAAATGCACATGGCTGGAGAAGACACAGATCCTACAGAAAACTATATTGGTGTCATATATATCCTATAGAAAACTATATTGGTGTCATATCTCTAGACAAATAAAATGTGTTACTATATACTAAATATGGAATATTCTGTATGTAGACAAGTTTACCATTCATCACTATCAAAGATGTTTCTCTCTGCATTATATGGAGGCTACTATAGAATCCCACAATGGGCCAGACATTTTTTTTTATTTACTTATGTATCCATTTATTTAATGATACATAGTATCCAATTTCTCATGTCCATACACACATGGGGATGAGTCTATCTACTGGACGAGTACTTGACCTACCTGAGACCACATCCTTAAAGAAAACCAACTATCCATCCCTGAGAAGCAATCAATTGCTAATAGCTCCTAAACTAGGAGTGGAAGCTCATGAGTCCTTTCCCTCTCCATGTTAGAATGTTGACTAGATTTGGACTTATGCTGTTGTTATGCTGTGAGTTCAGAAATGCAGCAATTCTGTTATGTCTAGATGACACTTTTAAGCCCCAGTCTTCCATAAACTCTGGCTCTCTGGACTTTTCTGTACCCTCTTCTCAGTTGGGCCCTACGCCTTGAGAGGGGAGTGATATGGGTGTTCCATTGTTGTCTGAGCACTCTATAGACACTTATTCTCTGCACTTTGACTAGTTTGTACTTAAACCCCATACACTGCACAATGAAACTTCTCTGATGAAATCTGAGAGTGATATCAATGTATGGGTACATAGAGATATAAATTTAGGTAGAAGGTGAATATTATACTTATTTTTGAAAATGATAGTAGGTTCACTCTTGGACTTATGAGTTCCTCAGTCATGGACTCTTGGCCAAATTATAATACCAGATATGAGTTATCTCCTGTGGATTAGGCCTTAAAGTTCAATCAGAAAGTGGTTGATATTCAATAAAACATTTGTGTCCTGATGGGTTTAACTTGCCATGTTGGTCATTATTGTAGATCACACTGTTTATACCTAGGTAAGACTTGCTGAGTTTCTCTCCAAGAACATAACACCTTCCAGTACTCTAAAAGCTAGGCAGGAGATAGGAAGTTTCCTGAGCAGTATCACTTTGATTTCTCTGCATCCTGTGATAAACATGTGTGATGTCTTCAGCAAAAGAGTCTTAACATCAATTTCTGGTGGACAGTCAAAAACAATGAAGGTCTCTGGGATACCTCTGACCAACTCAAGGGGATGTGTCCCACAACTTGTACTTGGATCTTTGTTTGGCAACCTATAATATTTGGGGGCATTGTCCCCTATATAGGGTAACTGCAATTAGTCTTTTAGGCTCTTTCAATAATAGCCTGAGACTTCAATAATATGGTTCAAAAGGATGTTTTTTGGAACTTCATACGAATGTTTATGATGCTATTGCAACATGACAGTTGTATCATTTTTCTCACGTTCATGGAGTATTCTTTATATCTTCTGGTTTCCCCTATGGACTTTACAAGTTTTTTATAATTTTTACTGGACTAGAACATATTTTTTTTTAAAATTCACAGATGACAACCATTATTGTTTCAAGAATTATTATGAAGTGAAAGTACTCTTACTGCCAAGATATATATTCCCAACTACGCCTCCCTCACAACCTCTTAATCAATGTACTCTCACACAACGTAAGGACTAACTTGATCTTATTCAGGGCCATTTAATTTTTCCAACTCTAGAAGTTTGAATACAAGGTATTCTGTATGTGCTCTTTCATTTCCTAAAAATCACATCACTTAGATTTTTTTCACGTAGTTGCAAATACAAGTAGCTAATTTGTTCTGGTTATCATATACTGACCTATTGTGCGTCTATGCTATGCTTTGTATGTCCAATATTTTCAGTGTACGTTTGTTTCTATCTTTGTTCATTGTATGGAATATTTATGTAAAAATTCTTCTAGTTTAAAGTGAGAAATTGTATTCTTGTATCAAAGGTTGTGTGTTTGCTAATTTACCAAATTTATACATTTACTTAACTCTGCAAATTATTTTAATGGTTTAGAGACATTATAATTCAAGCCAGTAGTGAATGAGAGGCTCAGAGACTGCATCTTCATCAACACATGTTACATTTTTTATTTTAGTTAATTGTATAATGGATCAGTAATATAATTAGAATTCTAATATTAATTTGCACAGTGGGGTTCATCATCTTTTAGTGTATGTACTGATACTCTGGAAATATCCGATGAAATATCATAATTTTGACTTTCCACATTTTAATTTATATGATTTCAGTATTAATTATTTTTGAAATTCATCCTATATTAAAATGTCAATCATTTATCACACACATATATATAATATATATTACACACACACACATATATATATATAATATATATATAATAGATTATATATATATATAATCTATTTTCTACTTTAATGTATTTTGTCAGATTTTTATTAACAAAAATCTTAAAGAAGAACAAAAATGCTATAGTTTAATTTTGGAAAAATACATAATTTTTTCACAGATGCATTGTGTTTATAATTAACTTTATGTAGAAAATATTTCATATATCAATGTTATTTGTTTTAATTTCTTAGTTTTAATCAATCCTGTGTCCATTAATTTAATTCTTCCATAAAGGAAAATATTGAAACAAATTTGTATGATAACAAACACATTTTAAAACCAGAAGGACTAAATTTCAATTTTCCTAAATGCTTAACCATTTACCAGTGAAATGAATCTTTTGACATAAATGGAGTTAGTTTTTGTTCCTTGAACAGTGAAAAACATTCATAGCCCATTTATTAAGTACTGATTTTTTTAATTTAATTTTTATTGATGCTTTGTGCATTTCATACATCATATTCCAATTCAAATCAGGCAAATTTCCCTTCCCCTCCACCCCCACCCCATCCCAGATCATGCATTCTGCCATAACTGTCCTGCATCTTTCTCTCAGTTTTTTTTTTCATTTTTTAGCTATAAGTGATAATCCATGAGTACAAGCATCCTTCGTGCAAAACCAATCTGCATCCTGTTGTGCCCAAACCCCCACAGCTTTCCATTTTTTAGCTATAAGTGATAATCCATGAGTACAAGCATCCTTCGTGCAAAACCAATCTGCAGCCTGTTGTGCCCAAACCCCCACAGCCCCACCATCCAGTGGGGGGTGACAGGTTGTTTGTTCAATCAAGTTAATCAAATGAGTGTCCAGACTACATCACTATAGTTTCACCATTCACCCCAATCGCAGCCTTTGTATTCTACCATGCCCCCTCTTCCGTAGATTTTTCCCTAGGCTTAGAAAAGGGGCACAGGTGGATGAGAAGTAAAACAGTCCATTCTCTCTGGAGCTGTTGACTTGGACTCTGGTCAATTCTAGCTGTTTCGTTTCATGGGCTGACAGTTTGTCCAGGAGTAACCTTTCGATCCTACTAATGAAGCACAAGCAATTAGATATATAGGTATTTAAGCAGCACTAATAGTTATGGTAGGTTACTTTGGCATAGACAAGCTTACATCCTCTACAGGTTAGGAGATGTTATAAGCCACAGTAAGACCCTGTCATAAGTACTGATTTTTAAGGAGGATTTCTAGTATTGACCTCTGATATTTTATGTGGCTCATAAAATGCATTTAGCCTTGTAAATAATGTCCTTTTTTAATTTGTAAAAGAGAAGAATTTCTAAGGAAACTATTTTAGTTCTTTGTGATGAATAACTTTACTTAGCTTTTAGATCATTGAGATAAAGGTAAAAAAACATAGAGAAGTTGAGTCTGTCCTTCCAATGCAATCATTGACCACTTCTCTCTAACACAAATATACCAGATAGGGGGAGCCTTAATATGAGTAAAATGGTTTAACAATTGAGTTTATTTTTCAGTTACAAATGAATTATTTGACTAATTTATCTCACTGACCCAGCCCAAGAAACAAAACATAAACAAAAAGCTGGAGAGGTAGCACATGGGATGAAGAGGCAAATGGATCTTGCTGTGAACCACATCTTTGTCTCGATAATGAGTTCCATGCTAATCAGTCAGGACAACAGGAAGAATTTGTCAAAAAAATAATAAAGTAAACAAAACCAACAAAACCAATTTTGGACAGTGGGACGGCACAACAGGTAAAGGCTCTTGCCAAGCAAATGACCTCAGTTTGATACCCAGACCTCACATCAAGGTGGTTTGAGGAGAAACAACTCCAGAAAGCAATTTTGTGACTTCCACATGTGTGCCCCCCAATATCATACATACAAATAAATACACAACTCAAAATAACCAATTCTAAAATTCTTATGCACAGACAATCCAAAAATTTTAAACTCTGGACATGACACATGGAAACCCAAGCAGAGAAAAACCCAGCATAGAAATGGAGAAATGTGCAGCAAAGCCCAATATCCTCTGCGGAAATGTTGACAACTGATTATTACTGGGTGAGGAAGACCTGATCTTCTTAAAATGAGAGAGGATACAGCCTGACTCAGTGAATGAACTTTCACTTTGGAATGTCGGGAACAATAACTTGACACAATAAGCCTTAACACTAATTACAGAATGTATGAATTCCAGTGGAATGGCTATGGGAGGTGTCAATGGAGAAGGGGATATAAAGATGGGTAAGACTGAGATGTTCTGTATGAAATACACAAAAATTCAATAAAATTTACAAAACACCTGGAGAGTGTAACATAATCCAAGATATTGATATGGTTAGTAATGTAGTCAGGATCAGTGATAATGGGAATATAGGGAGCAATAGCATTCTAGTTTGTCTTCCATTGCTGTGACAAAACACTTTGACACCAACTTGGGGAGGAAAGGGTATATTCAGCTTATATCTCCTGGGTCACAGTTCATCACTTAGGGAGAACAAGGTAGGAACTCAAGGCAGGAATCTGGAGGCAGGAGCTGAAGCACAGTCCATGGAGGAATGCTGTTCACTGGCTTGCTCCCCTGACTCATGCCCAGCCTGCTACTGTACACAACAACCTGACCAGGGTGGCACCACTCATTGTGGGCTGGCCCTCCCACACTGCTTGACAATCAAGACAATTCTCCACACTTGTGGCCACAGGTCAATCCGATGGAGCCAATTCCCCAATTGAGGCTCCCTCAACCCAGGTGTGTCAAGTTGACACAAAAGCTATCCAGCACAATTGACCCCTTGTCAACTTGACACATAAAACACATCACTATTCAACCACCACCTTTCCAGTTCTTATCCCCAAAGTATGATGTTATCATTAATCACAACCTAAGACAGTACAACCTTAAAAGCCCCACAGTCCTTAAAATGTCCAAACACTTAAAGTTCACAGTCTGTTAAAACTCTGTTAACTGTGGGCTGCTGTAAAATCCAAAACAAATACTGTCTTATTTCAAAGGGAAGAATCAGGCACACTCAAACAAAACCTAAGTCCAGCAAAGTAGCTCAAGGCTGGACACCTGGGATTCACTCACAAACTTCTGGGCTCCAAAGGGTTTCGGCAGATCTCCCTCTCTGTCTCTGCCATCCCTGGCACACACAGCTCATCTTGCAGGCCCAGGCAGACTCCATTCCACACTTGCCACTGCTCTTGGTGGTCATCCCATGGTCCCGGCATCTCCAAAAAGCTGGGGTCGCCACTGAAACTGAGGCTGCACCTTCACCAATGGTCTCTTCTGACCTCTCCTGGTGCAAAGCCTCAGCTTCTCTCCATGACCCCTGCAATCCTGTGGTCTTCACTGCAACCGAGGTGCACTTCCACCAGTGGTATTTCCTGACCTCTCACAGTGCGAAGCCTCTGCTGCTCTCTGTTTCCCCTTCAAATTTCAACACCGGAACCATATAGCAGACTCTTACACGTTACCAAGTCCTGCTTCTGGCTCGAGATGGAGGCTCAGGCCCCTTCTGGATCATATCTTCTGTGTGCTGACCCTGAAGAAATTATTCCCAGAAGATTTCACCACAATGATGCTGGTCTCTTGTTACCCACAGCTGATTTTTCAGCCCCAGCTAACCAGCATCAATTGTCCCAGTACAACAAAGATTTCACTTCAGGTTCTGGCCTCTTGTTACTTACAGCTGATTCTTCATCCACAGCTGACCAGAACCCACAGATTACAGTCCTGATGATCTCTGTTCCCCCTTTGAAACTAGAAACTTTACAAGCCAGGCCTCCATCTTCTACAAATCCTTCAGCAAAACTGCTCCAAGCTCCACAGCAATAATCTTTAGGCATTCAATGATCTTCCCATCCCAAAACTTCCAAATGCCTCCACAATACTTCCCCAATTCCCCAAGGTCAGGTCTGTGACAGCAATACCCCACTCTTCTGGTACCAATTTCTATTCTAGTTTGTCTTCCATTGCTGTGACAAAACACTCTTACCAACACCAACTTGGGGAGGAAAGGGTTTATTCAGTTTACATCCCCTGGGTCACAGTTAATCACTTAGGGAGCTGAAGGTAGGAACTCAGGGGAGGAACCTGGAGGCAGAAGCTGAAGCACAGGCCATGGAGGAATGCTGTTCACTGGCTTGCTCCCCCTGGCTCATGCCCAGCCTGCTACTGTACACAACAACCTGACCAGGGTGGCACCACACATTGTGGGCTCCCCCCCCCCGACACTGCTTGACAATCAAGACAATTCTCCACACTTGTGGCCACAGGCCAATCCAATGGAGCCAATTCCCCAATTGAGTCTCCCTCAACCCAGGTGTGTCAAGTTGACACTAAAGCTATCCAGCACAAATAGCTTGGCTTTCATCCAAAAAAGCAAAAAGTTTTCCGGAGCCTGAGCCACCCAGTGAAAAGGAGCAGCACACCTACAGAATGGCAGAGAAGCCTGGTTGAAGCTACTAGTATCCCTACAGAAGTCCAAATCTGGCTCTTTTGGAACTAGAGGTAAGGTTTGGGGAAATGTTTATGTTGGTAGAATGCTTGCTTCGCATGGTAGAAGCCCTGAGTTTGATCGGGAGCATCAGATAATGCAGGAATGGTGGCACATTCATGCCTGAAATTCCATCACTTGAGAGGTCGAGGGAAGAGCATCAAAAGATCAAAGTTATCCTTGGCTGTATAGTGAGATCAGTCCAACCTCAGCTACAGTACTCCCTGTTTCAGAAAAGAAAACAAAGAAAAACTAAATACCGTGAAAGAATAATAACTACTACATAAATCTGACTTCATTTTCTCTTAAATAATAATTTTACCATATAGATTTTATGATTAATGTATTAAAGCATTACCCTTTCTACAGAAAGCACAAGACATAAATACCAAGTGTACCAAAAATTACTAAAAGATGCCAAATAAAACATTCAATGCTATAAATATCACTTATTGAAGTAAAATGCATTAGAAGTTATTTTTAGGATCCAGAATGTCGCAATAAATCATGATTATGAAACATAATCCATGTACTTCAGTCAGACTCAGCAAAGTAATAATTGGACATTAACTCAGCAAATCTGATCAATATAGACAGATATATCTTGTAGTTTAAAACTGAAAATCCCAAAATAAATTTGGAAAATAGAAAAATAGAAGCTTTGGTTACTCCAATTACAAATTAAACACAGCTGGTATCCTTATAGACAATATGTAGAGAATATTAAAATTTTGAACACTTTTGAAAGCTGCACTTGAGAAAGAAGATACAGTTTAATAAGCTATGCTTTTCCCTGTTGCTTGTGTACTGTAGCAAAATGTTCACATAAAATGTTTCCTCTTTAGTATTGACTATATCTGAACAATAACCAAGTAGCATTTCATCAGGAACACTTCATTCATATGCTTGTACCCCCATGTTGCTAGATAAAGAAAATACCTTCTCATTGAATTTGCATTTGTACTTTTTTTTCTCTGACAGGGTCTTCCTGTAACCTCACCTGGCCTGGAACTCACTAGGATGGTTTCAGTCTTATAGAGCTCTGCCTGCTTCTGCATCTGGAATGTGGAGATTAAAGACATGGGTCATGACACCCAGCTGAATTTGTTTTTGAAATAAATAATAAATTTGGTCCAAGCTTTTAGTACAACTTATTTAATTATAATCTGGTGCTTTTCCTTGTTACAGCAGGCATTGTTGTCAGTCAGTGACACTTTCAGTTCTCTTATTCTTAGGAACAGGAATGACAAGTGGTAGAAATGCATTGTTGGGAAAAATGTGGAGCAACGATTTGAATGGATTAGAGTTTTAGTCTAGTCTTCATCTGTGATGTTGAGCAATGTCGGCCACTTCTGCAGTTGGTCGTCACTCCATTCTGCTGAGGGAGACTGCAGCCTTTGGCTTCTTCCTGGGGAACTGGCACCTTTCACAGGTACCAGCTGGCAATGTGAGAAATGCTTATTCCATAGCCAATCGTGGGTAGTTGATTGGCCCACAGATTTAAGCTGGAGAGTGGGTATCCCCCTCTTAGGCATCAGGTCACTTAATAACTCCACAAGCCAGGGGTTGATCATCCCCAAAGCTTGAATTTCAGACTGGTTGCTGATGTGCAGATCACGAGTCTCAGTGGCTAGCAAACAAAAACGTCTGCTAGACTTACAACTATGCACTCATGAAATAATGGACTGGGTATCTTGTTAGATGGTAAAGGTAATGAAGAATCCAATTATGTTATGCAGCAAATGACATATAGGTAGAACGATGTCATCTCCCTTCAGTCTATCCCACTTCCCCTGCATCAAGTGCTGCTCTTACCCACAAGGCGGGGTCGGATAGGGACTTGCAAGTGGGCAATTGAGAAAAAGCCAGCCTTTGCCTACAAGGCAAGTGATGTAACCTCCCCAAATTCTCTTGCTGATCTAAGAATCAATCTAAATATCCTTGAAATATCTACCTTGCAGTTATTTGATGTCCAAATCAGATGTATGAAAAGCAATAACAGCCTGCAAATTGGTTTTACATGAAGGATGCTTGTACTCATGGATTATCACTTATAGCTAAAAAATGAAAAAAAAAACTGAGAAAAATATGCAGGACAGTTATGGCAGAATGCATGATCTCGGTTGGGGTGGGTTGTGGTGGGGGGAAGGAAAAGGGAAAATATGCCTGAACTGAATTGGAAAATGATGTATGAAAATGCACAAAGCATCAATAAAAAAATGTTAAAAAAAAGAAAAGCAATAACTGAAAACAAAAATTATTTCAAACATGAAAATACTATACTAGCTGTTTAGACAACAATATGTAGTAAAAATATATATTGGTATTACATTAATGAAATGATAACATTTACTTTTTTTATTTAAATATTATTTAATTGTTAATAAATCAAGCATTTTGACTTTCTAGCAAATTTAGCTCTGGTGTGAACTTTTTCTTCTCAGTTTCTGCTTAGCCATTCTCATCGAACATAGTAAAAATGCCCTATATTTCCAGTAAATCAACAGTTATAGATGTTACATGCATTCATGCACGCAAGATGTAGCCATGCATGTTTTTCTTTCAAATATAGCACTTATATTTATTTCATTATCTGTTGTATAATGAATAACTATATATATATATATAATATATATATATAATATAATATATTCATGGATAATTGTCCTAGTTTTGTCTTCATTTCCATTGCTGTGGACAAAACTCTCTGACAACACCAACTTGGGAGGAAGGTTTATTCAGCTTACATCTCCTGGGTCACAGTTCATCACTCAGGAGCCCAAGGAAGAACTCAGGCAGGAACCTGGAGCAGGAGCTGAAGCAAAGCCATGGAGGAAATGCTGTTCACTGGCTTGCTCCCCTGGCCATGCTTCAGTCCTGCCTTCTTATGCCTGTACACACAACCTGCCCAGGGTGGCACTAACTATTGTGGGCTGGCCCCCCCACAACTGCTGACCATCAAGACAATACTCCACAATGTGGCCACAGGCCAATCCAATGGAGCCAATCCCCCAACTGAGGCTCCTCAACCCAGGTGTGTCAAAGTTTTGACAACCACAGATATCCAGCACACACACACACACACACACAGCACACACACACACACACACACATCAGTCACACACACACAAGACACACAATTATACTAATATATATTATCATATTATATTATACTTATACATTTATATAAAAACAATGTCTAGAACTGATTCGGTATTAGAGCTCAAGGGAAAAAAAAGCTTTGTGAATGAATTTACAGGTAAGAAAGATCAGAAAGATCAAGGTTCTTGTTAATTAGTAACTGATAATACAGAAGGAACGAAATTTAAGGACTAGAAATATCATTAAGAGTTAGTGACAACTGTCATCGTGACTCTCTGAAAAGTTGCTTTGGAGAACTGACACAAAATAAATGTTTTTCAGATATTTAACCAATTATAATGACTAAAAAGATGGGTAACATACTACTTTAAAAAGTATCATAATTCTCATATAATTGGGAGCATTCCTCCTTGAAGGGGTGAGAGATACTCTTATGCCAAAGAAATATACGAAGTTCAAAAAAATCCTCAAAAAATTACAAAATAAAACCCTTCCCTCAAAGATATAACAACTGTGGTGAAGATGCTTCAGTAGACCTGCTTTTGTGTTGCACAGTGATACAGCTTTTGTAAATTATCAACCATGCTGACATGGACTATTATTTTGGGGGAAGTTATTTTTGAGACAGGGTCGCCCTTTAGGTCCCACGCTGGTTTGGAGTCACTTGTAGACAGAGCGGCCTTAAACCACATAGATCCACCTGCCCTCTGCCTCCAGGGTGCTGGGATCTGAAAATTAAAGGCGTATACCACGACGCCCAGCTTGCTGACATGGACTTTTGAGAGATGTATCTGAAATTGTTTTACTTATGTAAGTCAGAAATCAACCAAACTCCTGTAAGTAACCACAAAAAACTCACTGGTTCATACTTGGAAGAAGTTGCTTTCTTTGAGCATCTATAAATGCCCTTTCTTGTTGTGACTAAGAAATTTGTTTTCATGTATCGACAGGAAAAAACAACATGTTATGTTACCAAAGGTTTTAAACTCTCATATTTCATATATAATTTAATCTAGCATACAGCTTGGGCCGTAACAAGTTTTCAATAAATGCCTTATTGATCAATAAATAAACCCATATTAAAATATAGAACTAGATAAAATTTTCATGATAAACCTATTTTCAATATTTCACTTTATTTGGTATGCATTCATTCTTAACAATTGCCCAATACTATGCAGTGCATTATATATAAAAGATAATCCTTAGAGTCACTATATAGATGACATCAAAACATATTAATTTCTTCTCAATCTCAATTCATGTTAAATGGCACTAAAAGGAAAATTTACCATGTTATTCATTAGGCAAAGGGATGTATTAAATTTCATCATTCTATTATCAAGGGCTGTAAGTGATTTTGATGAGACATCTCATTTTCTTCATGATGTAAATTTGTTTCTCTTATTTAGTTAATCTAGAGCACAATATTATCTCAAGACAAAAAGCACAACTAAATGGGCATATGTAGTATTCAATATTATGTTATTTGTAATTTACTCATAGTACAGTTTATGTTTAACTTGGATAATTTTTTCTTCAAATCTGTGATGGTCATTCCCTTTAGGATAGTCACGTGTGTGTGGGTTGAACAAATATGGTTATTAAATTATTATATAGAACTTTTTTCAACTTTTTGATACAATGTAAATAAATACTGTTAACTAAAATTTCCATAACCATGGTATGCTGTAATTCACAAGAGATTATACACGAAGAAAGCTCATTTATTACATTTTATAATTAGGTGTGTAATAGTTATATATCACATCCATTCTAAAAAAAATTAGCTAGATTATGGTGGTATCTTCAAGTCTGATAACCATGGGGAGAAAGATCTAGTGTGGAACAGAATCAAAAGGCATCATTCCTTCCTTCCCCATACATCTTTCTTCTTCCTGTCTGCTAAGTAGCCCTNTGTAAATTAACTTTTTTTTATTGAGGCTTTGTGTGCATTTCATACATATTCCAATTCAGTTCAGGCATATTTCCCTTTCCCTCCCCCCACCCGGCCACCCCCAACCCCCAATATATATATATATATATATATATATATATATATACTCAGCCTGCTTTCTTATACAGCACAGAACAACCTGCCCAGGGGTGGGACCACCCACACTGGGCCCTCCCACATTGCTCAACAATCAAGAAAATACACCAAAGACATGGCCACAGGCCAGTCCAATAGACAAAATTTCTCAGTTGAGGCTCCCTCAACCTAGGTGTGTCGAATATATAGTATACATGTATTATACACACTGTTTATATAATGTATATATATTTATAATATATATACATTATATATACATTTATATATAAAATAATGTCTAGAACTGATTCGGTATTAGAGCTCAAGGGGAAAAAAAAGCTTTGTGAATGAATTTACAGGTAAGAAAGATCAGAAAGATCAAGGTTCTTGTTAATTAGTAACTGATAATACAGAAGGAAGAAATTTAAGGACTAAGAAATATCATATAAGAGTTAGGATCAACTTCATCTGACTCTCTGAAAAGTTGCTTTGGAGACTGACAGCAAAATAAATGTTTTTCAGATATTTAACCAATTATATGACTAAAAAGATGGGTAACATACTACTTTAAAAAGTATTCAGTATTTCTCATTAATTGGAGCATTCCTCCTTGAAGGGGTGAGAGATACTCTTATCCTAAAGAAATATACGAAGTTCAAAAAATCTCAAAAAATTACAAGAATCAATAACTCCTTCCTCAAAGATATAACAACTGTGGTGAAGATGCTTCAGTAGACCTGCTTTTGTGTTGCACAGTGATACAGCTTTTGTAAATTATCAACCATGCTGACATGGACTATTATTTTGGGGGGAGTATTTTTGAGACAGGGTCGCCCTTTAGTCCCACCTGTCTTGGAGCTCACTCTGTAGACCAGGCTGGCCTTAAACTCACATAGATCCACCTGCCTCTGTCTCCAGGGTGCTGGGATTAAAATTAAAGGCGTATACCACGACGCCCAGCTTGCTGACATGGACTTTTGAGAGATGTATCTGAAATTGTTTTACTTATGTAAGTCAGAAATCAACCAAACTCCTGTAAGTAACCACAATAAACTCACTGGTTCATACTTGGAAGAAGTTGCTTCTTTGAGCCATCTATAATGCCCTTTCTTGTGTGACTAAGAATTTGTTCATGTATCACAGGAAAAAACACATGTTAATGTTACTCAAAGTTTTAATCTCATTATTCATATATAATTTAATCTAGCATACAGCTTGGGCCGTAACAAGTTTTCAATAAATGCTTATTGAACAAATAAATAAAACCCATATTAAAATATAGAGACTAGATAAAAATTTTCATGATACCTATTTTCAATATTTCACTTTATTTGGTATGCATTCATTCTTAACAATTGCCCAATACTATGCAGTGCATTATATATAAAAGATAATCCTTAGAGTCACTATATAGATGACATCAAAACATATTAATTTCTTCTCAATCTCAATTCATGTTAATGGACACTAAAAGGAAAATTTACCATGTTTATTCATTAGGCAAAGGGATGTATTAAATTTCATCATTCTATATCAAGGCTGTAAGTGATTTTGATGAGACATCTCATTTTCTTCATGATGTAAATTTGTTTCTCTTATTTAGTTAATCTAGAGCACAATATTATCCAAGACAAAAGCATAACTAAATGAGGCATATGTAGTATTCAATATTATGTTATTTGTAATTTACTCATAGTACAGTTTATGTTTAACTTGGAAAATTTTTTCTTCAAATCTGTGATGGTCATTCCCTTTAGGATAGTCACGTGTGTGTGGGTTGAACAAATATGTTATTAAATGTATTATAAGAAACTATTTTTCAACTTTTTGATACAATGTAAATAAATACTGTTAACTAACTTTCCATAACCAGTGGTATGCTGTAATTCACAAGAATTATACAGAAAAAGCTCATTATTACATTTTATAATTAGGTGTGTAATAGTTATATATCACATCCATTCTAAAAAAAATTAGCTAGATTATGGTGGTATCTTCAAGTCTGATAACCATGGGGAGAAAGATCTAGTGTGGAACAGAATCAAAAGGCATCATTCCTTCCTTCCCCATACATCTTTCTTCTTCCTGTCTGCTAAGTAGCCCTTCTGACCTCTTTCTGCCAAAACACAGATCCCCCATTCCTATCTGTGCCCTAAGGGAGAGCACACAGACTGTTGAAATAGTCTCCTGTAATGGAGAGCCACTTCCCACAAGTAGTCTTACTCAACTACCTGAATGACTTAGGAACAAGTTAGAGGAAATTGAGAAGCTACATATATTAAATAGAGTTAGAAGTCTTCCTGAGACTTGATGGCATTGCATCATTCATACTGCTTCCAAGACAAAAGATATCTAAACTAATTCTCCTACAGCATAAATGAGAAAAAAAATCAGTTTAAAACTTGGTGTAAAGCTCCTTTTCTGCAAAATTAAAGCACAAAATTCAAAAGGCACAAAGAAAATCCCAAAATTATGGCTCATGAAAACAAGTAGCTGAATACAACATTTAGAGTGGCCCAGGAAAGCATGGGCAACCAGGGCCAGGGCCAGAGGTCTGGTGCTCAGGGACCAGTGGGACACCAAGCCCCTACACCCATGTGATCAACATGGGCAGAATCACCCAACCATGCTCCAGGGGTTGGTCCATGGGCCAAGAGGGCAAACTTCTCTCCCACCCCCACTAGTGGTGCAGAAGATCCAATAAGCTGGTATAGTTGTGGTGCAGATAATCCAGTGGGCACAGTATTAGTGATTCTAGGCTACACAGCCAACAGCAGAGAAACTCAACAGCAGGAAACACAGTGCGTGACCGAACATAACTCCATATTAACATTTGAAATTAGCACCAAAATCCAAACAAAAAAATTAATAAACCTACATGCTGAAGCCAAAACGAGAAAACATCAAAATGGGACAATCTCACAATAAATCCAATCTGACCTTGACCAGTCCTAGAGAAGATTTCTACAACAAGATTCCCTGGAAGGAATTCAAAACATGGACATTAGAACAGTCAGTTCTAGACATATTCAAAGAAATAAAGGAATATAAAGAACAAATCAGAGAACTAAGGGGAGAGAATGAAAAACTCAGGAAATATCTAGAAAGAAAGAATGATAAACTCAAGAAAGAACTAGAGGGAGAGAAACAAAAACTCCAAAAATAACTAGAGGAAGAGAAACACAAACAGTGAAATTAATTAGAGGGAGAGAATGACAAACTCCAGAAGGAAGTGGAAACATTGAAAAGATCACAAGCTGAAAAGAAAAAGAAACTGGAATGCACAGAGCTTAGATCGCAGATTTCTCAGGACAACCTGAAGCACAAGTAGGAGCAGGGCACTTCAGCCAGGTGGATTGTTGGATCATTCTATCTCTGGGTTGTTGGACGATTGTCTCATTGGTTTGATTAAATCATTTCCTTGTGTGGCTGTGGGGGTGGATTCGTCCTGCTAGCTGGTATAAAAGGTGGGCCTGTTGCCACTGTGATACTTGAGTGCACAGAGCTTAGTGCACAGATGGGGGATTTCCCAGGCACAGAGTACCAGGGCTCAGGCTAAACAGGCATACCACCCCCCTCCAGCCAACTGGAATTGCTGAGGGAGTGTCCAAGTGGATTCTTTGGAGTACCTTCAGAACAGAAAGGGACGAGTGAGTTAGACTTCCACTAGAAAGCTTAAAACTTAGTCAAGTCAACACTCCATAAGCAAGGAGAAAAAACAAACAAACAAACAAACAAACAAGCAAATAATGAAGGCATCTGAAGGAGGCAAGCAAAGCAAGCCTTCAACACAGTGAAGAGGCATTTGGGATTGGCATTGAAATACAGCCAAGGAGAAGCCCACATGCCAGGGACACGTAAAAGGGACAACATGGGAAAGGTGCAGGATAATTCCATACCAAGCTCTACCAACCCTGTGGGAGATTCCTACAGTGGGATACCCCTGGAGATGGCCCAGGACACAGATCTTAGAGAAATAATTGTGGACTTATTCAAGAAATTTACTAATATAAAGAACAAGTCAGAGAATTAAGGAAAGAGAATGAAAAAATTTAAGAAAGAACTAGAGAGAATGACAAACTCCAGAAGGAAGTGGAAACACTGAAAAGATCCCATGTTGAAAAAGAAAAGGAAACCAACCAGTGAAGCAAAGAGCTACAGGAAGAGATTGAGAAGCTTCAAAAGAAAGTGGAAATACTAAAGAAATCACAAAATGAAATGAAAAAGGAAATCGAACACTCATCCAATCAAGAGAAAATTACAGAAAAAGCCTCAGAAGTGGAATGGAGGAAGCAGAACGAAGAATATCAGACCTGGAAGATAACACAGAACAAATAAAAAGCTCAAGTAAAGATTATAAAAAAATTAAAAAAACACAAAAATGGAACAACCAGGAATTGGGGGAGACTATGAAAATATCAAACCTCCATATCATAAGGATAGAGGAAGGAGAAGAATCCCAAGAGAATGGTATTGATCAGATCTTCATGAGAATAATAGATGAAAATTTCCTCAAACTAAAAAAAAGACAAACCAATGTAAATACAAGAAGCACATGGAACTCCAAAGAGACAAGATCAGAAAAGAAACTCCCTACATGTAGTTAAAATGCTAGAGGCCCAAAACAAAGAGAAAATTCTGACAGCCACAAGAGAAAAACAGCAAGTTACATATAAGAGGAAACCCATCAGATTTACAACTGACTTCTCAGTGCAAACTATGAAAGCAAGAAGAATTTGGAGCAAAGCATTCCCAATGTTAAAGTATTATAGATACCAACCCAGGTTACTATACCCAGCAAAAACATTGATTATATTTGAAGGAAAGAGAAAAACCTTCCACGACATAAAAAATATGATAGAATACATGTCTGGAAAACCAACAGTTTAGAGAATACTTGAAGTAATTCAAACGACAGAAGAATGGGGCAACTATCTCCAGGCATTTAGAAAAAGAAATTAATAAAAGAATAACAAAAGAAGTAGAAACTTAGACCAAAAATGCAAATGGACAATAAGGTGAAAGGAAGCAACACACATCTTTCAGTTATAACCTTAAATATTAATGGATTAAACTCCCTAATCGAAAGACATAACTGAGAGATTGGATTAGGAAACAGAACCCATCTATATGCTGTCTACAAGAAATACATCTCATACTCAAAGAATAGGCACCACCTTAAAGTGAAAGGATGGAAAAAAAAATATTCCAATCAAATGGTACCAAAAAGAAAGCAGGTGTTGCTATTATAATATCAGACAAAATAGACTTCAAAGCAAAATAAATCAGAAGAGACAAACAAGGCCATTACATCTTTATCAAAAGAACAATTGACCATGAAGATTTCACAATCATGAATATATATGCACTAAACTCTAGTGTACTAAACTTTATAAAGACAATTCTAAAGGATTTCAAGGCACAGATTAACCCCAATACACTCAGAGTAGGGGACTTCAATACCTCACTGAGCCTTTCAGACAGGTCAACCAGACAAAGAATAAACAGAGAGATATCTGAATTGACTGATATGATACACCAATTGGACCTCACAGACATCTACCGAATATTCCACCCTAATAACACAGAATACACATTCCACCCAGCACCCCACAGAATGTTATCCCAAATTGATGACATACTGGGACACAGAAGAAACCTCCACAAATACAAAAAGTTTGAAATAATTTCATGCATTCTATCAGACCACAGTACACTAAAGCTCAATATCATCACCAGGATAAGCCTTACTATCTACAAGAACACATGGAGAATAAACAACACATTCCTGACTAATGAATGGGTCAAGAAAGAAATAAAATCATTCCTGGAACTGAATGTCAATGATAGTACAACACAACAAAACCTATGAGATACTTTAAAAGCAGTCTTAAGAGGTATGTTTATAGCCCTGAGTGCTTATATTAGAAAAAAACAGAAAGAGCAGAAGTGAACGATCTAACACTGCAGTTGAAAACACTTGAGAGACAACAACAAATGAACCCTAAACACAACAGACAGGAAGAAATGACAAAAATCAGAGCAGAAATCTATAAAACATAAACAAATAAAACAATACAAAAATCAATGAATCCAAAAGTTGGTTCGTTGAAAGAATAACAAGATAGATAGACCTCTAGCCCAGTTAACCAAAAGAAGGAAGGAACAACCCCAAATCAATAGAATTAATGATGAAAGGGGAAATATCACAACAGACAATGAAAAGATCCAGACAATCATAAGGGAATACTTCAAAAACCTATACTCTACAAAGTTTGAAAATCTAGGAGAAATGGATGAATATCTGAAATCCTGGGAATCACCAAAGCTCAACCAAGAAGAGATCGACAGTTTTAAACAGATCCATAATATATGAAGAAATTGAATATGTAATAAGAAACCTACCAAATAAATAAGCCCAGGCCCAGATAGTTTCATGGCAGAATTCTATAAAACATTTCAAAAATACTTACAACAATTATTATTCAAACTGTTCAGAAAGATACAGATGGAATTCTCCCAAATTCCTTCTATTAAGCCAGCATCAATCTAACACCGAAACCAGTCAAAGATACAACCAAAAAGGACAACTGTAGACCCATCTCATTAATGAACACAGAAGCAAAAATTCTCAACAAAATACTTACAAATCACATACAGACCCATATAAAGAAGATCATTCATCATGACCAAGTTGGATTCATACCAAAGATGCAGGAATGGTTAACCATAAGTAAATGAATAAATATCATAAAACACACAAGTGCACTGAAAAATAATAAAAAAAAAAAACACGATCATCTCAATGGACACAAAAAACGCCTTTGACAAAATCCAGCAGACCTTCATGCTTAAAATTCTAGAAGGAATTGGATTAGAGGATTATTCCTCATTGTAATCAAAACCATACACTGGAAACACACAGCCAATATCATCCTAAATGGAGAAATGTAAGAAGTATCCCCTTTAAAGGTAGGAACTCATCAAGGCTGCCCCCTGTCACCACTCCTCTTCAGTATAGTGCTTGAAACACTTGCTAGGGCAATAAGGCAAGAAAAGGAGGAGTACTAATTGGAAAAGAGGAAGTCAAGCTATACCTTTTTGCTGATGATATGATTGTTTACTTAAGGGATGCTAAAAAATCCACAGAACACTCCTAGAAATGATTAAGAGTTTCAGTAAAGTGGCAAGATACAAAATTAACCTAGAAAAATCAATAGCATTTCTTTACACCAACAACAAGCAACTGAAGAAGGAATACAAGGAAACATTGCCATGCACAATAGCCTCAAAAACAATAAAATACCTAGGAACAAACCTAACCAAAGACACCAAAGCTCTCTACAAAAAAAAATTTAAACCCCTGCAGAAGGAAATTGAAGAAGACATCAGAAGATGTAAAGACATCCCATACTCATGGATTGGGAAAATTAATATAGTAAACATGTCAATTCTACACAAACTCTTGTACAGATTTAATGGAATACCAGCTAAAATCCCCAAGAATTTCTTCACAGGCTTGAAAAAAAGTCCTTAATTTCATTTGGAAAAACAGAAGACCCTGAATAACCAATGCAACCCTGAGGAAAAAGAGCAGTAAAGGGGGGATCTCTATACCAGACTTCAAACTAGATTACAGGACTATAGTTATAAAAACAGCTTGGTACTGGTACTAAACTGACTTGTTGACCAGTGGAACAAAACTGAAGATCCAAACCTGAGCACATATTATTTCACCCACCTCATATGTGACAATGGGCCCAAGAAGACACAGTGGAGGAAAGACAGCATCTTCATCTAGTGGTGCTGGCACAACTGGATCAACACTTGTAGAAGAATGAAGTTAAACCCCTACCTCTCACTCTGTACAAAAGTCAACTTCAGATGGATCAAAAACCTCAATGTGAAACCCAAAACTCTGAAGGCGAAAAAGAAAAAGTTGGCAGCAGTGTACAAGACATAAGCACAGGAAGTCTTCCTAAATCAGGCAGCAGCTGCACAAGAATTAATGTTGGCAATTGATAAATGGGACCTCATTAAACTCAAAAGCTTCTGTACATCAAAAGAAGCAATCAAGGAATTGAAGAGAAAACCCACAGAATGGGAGTAAACCATCCCTGCAGATACATATGACAAAGCATTGATTTCCAGAATATATAAACTACTCGAAAACAAAGAAGGAAAACAAATGACCCACTCAAAAGATGGTGCAAAGAGCTGAACAGATCCTTCATAAGGGAGGAATTAGAGATAGCTGAGAAAAATCTTTAAAAGGGTTCAATGTCACTAATAATTAAGGAAATGCAAATTAAAACCATTTTAAGATATCATCTCAGTCTGATAAGAATGTCTAGGAACAAGAAAACAATGATACCAAGTGCTGGAGAGGGTGTGGGGAAAGGGGAACAGTCATCCACTGCGTTTTGGAATGTAACCTTGTACAAACACTGTGGAAAGCAGTGTGGAGAACTGTTGGAAGACTCAGAATGAACTTGCCACTTGACCCAGCCATACCACTCCTGGGTATATACTCACAAGACTCATCTTACCTCAAAGATACATGCACAGCCATGTTTATTGCAGCTCTCTTCACTATAGCAAAGAGTTGGAAGCAATCTAAGTGCCCCTCAACTGATGGGTTGATGGAGAAAATGTCTTACATCCACACAATGGAGTTCTATGCAGTAGTAAAGAAAGATGACATCATGAGATTTGCAGTTAAATGGATGAAGCTAGACGATATCATGCTAAGTGAAGTAACACAGTCCCAGAAAAACAAAGGACAAATGGTATCCCTCATCTGTGGATGTTAGTGCCAATTACCTAATTGTATGGAAAACTGAGGAACTTTAATGTGATCTGAAAACAACTGTGCTTTTATATTGTGAATACCTTATAAAAATAAATAAGTAAATAAATAAATAAATAAAATTGACCAACAAAACAAGGAGCTACAAGTAGAGAATGATAAGATTCAAAAGGAAGTGGAAATACTAAAGAAATCACAGGAAGAAGTGAAAAAGGAAATTGAACATTCATCCAGTAAACAGGAAAGCATAGGAGAAAGCCTCAGAAATATAATGCATGAAGCAGAATATAGAATATCAGACCTGCAGGATAACACAGAACAACTAAAATGTTCAAGTGAAGATTATGAAAAACTTTTTAAAAACACAAGAGTGTAACAATCAGGAAATAGGGATTCTATGAAAAGACCAAATTTCTGAATCATAGTGACAGAGGAAGAAGAATCCCAAGAAAACAGTATTGATCAGATCTCTTCAACAGGATAATAGAAGAAAATTTCCTCAATCTGAAAAAAAGACAAACCCATACAAATACAGGAAGCACATAAAACACCAATTAGACAAGACCAGAACAGAAATTCCCAATACTATATCATAGTTAAAATGATAGAGGGTCAAAACTAAGACAAAATACTGAAAGTCACAAGAGAAAAACAACAAATTACATATAAGAGGAACACCATCAGCATTACAGCTGACTTTGTGTTGCAGACAATGAAATCCAGAAGAGCATGGACCAAAGTATGCCCAGTGCTAAACGACTTTAGATTCCAACCCAGATTACTATGTCAATATATTGACATAGTAATTACTCAATATTACTATTGATTATATTACTCAATATTACTCAATATTACTATCAAAATTACTCAATAATTACACAATAATTACTATGTCAATATATACTATGTCAATATATATAAATGTCAATTATAGTTGGAGGACAAAGAAAAATAATATTTCATGACATAAAGAAAATGAAAGAATACATGTAAAAAAAACCCCAAGACTTCAGAAAATACTAGAAGCAATTCAAAGTACAGAGGAAAGGTACAATTATCCCTAAACAACTAAAGAGTGAGATTAATAAAAACATAACAACATAAATACAAACCTAGACCAAAAATGCAAACAAAAAATAAGTTGACAGGCAGCAATACACATCTCTCAATAATAACCTTAAATATTAATGGTCTACACTCCCCAGTCAAAAGACATGGACTGGGAGAATGGATTAGGAAGCAGAATCCATCTACATGCTGTTTATAAGTATCTCATTGCACCCTGAAGGACAGACACAAACTTAATGTGAATGGCTGAAAAAAAAAAATATTCCAAGAAATAGTACCAAAAAGCAAGAAAAAATAGAAGCATTCCCCTTAAAGGCAGGAACCTGGTGAGGCTACCCCTTTTGCCACTCCACTTCAATATAGTGCTTGAAATATTTGCTAGGTCAATAAGGCAAGAAAAGGAAATAAAAGGAATACTAATTGGAAAAGAGGAAGTCAAACTGTCCCTTTTTGCAGGGGATATGGTAGTTTAGCTGAGAGATGCTAAAAATTCCACCAGAAAACCCCTAGAAAAGAGTTTCAGTAAAGAGGCAGGATACAAAATTAACCTAGAAAAATCAGCAGACCTTCTTTACAACAACAAGCAACTGGAGAAGGAATGTAAGGAGACCTTCCACCTCACAATAACCTCAAAAAAAAAAAAAGAAATAAAAAAGAAATATAAGAATAAATAAATAAATAAATAAATAAATAAATAAATAAATAAAATACTTAGGAGCAAAGCTAGCTAAAGACACCAAAGATCTTCACAACAAAGTAAATTTTAAACCCTGAAGAAGAAGATTGAAGATGACATCAAAAGATGGAAAAACCTCCCATGCTCATGGTTTGGAAATATTAATATAGTAAAAATGTCTCTTGTACCAAAATTAATATACAGATTCAGTGCAATCCCAATTAAAATTCCCCATGATTTTCTTTACAGACTTCAAGTTATATTACAGGGCTATAGTCATAAAGAGAGCCTGGTACTGGTACAAAAACTAACGCATTGACGAATGGAACAATATTGAAGATCCAAACTGGAGCTCACATTACTTCAGCCACCTCATATTTGATAAAGGGACCAAAAAAGCTCAATGGAGGAAAGATAGCATCTTCAGCAAAATTGGATCACCATTATAGAAGAAAAAAATTAAACCCCAACATCTCACCTTGTACAAAAATAAATCCAAGGGGATCAAAGATGTCAACATGAAACCTGAAACCCTGATGGTGATAGAAGAAAACGTTGGCAGCAACCTACAACACATAGGTGTAGGAAAAGACTTTCTAAATCAAACAGCAGTTGCACAGGAAATGAGGACAAGAGCTGACAAGTGGGACCTCATCAAACTCAAAAGCTCTGTACAACTAAACAAACTATCAAGGGAGCGAAGTGAAAACACACAGAATGGGAGGAAACGTTCACCACTGATACATCTGACAGAGCATTAACATCCAGAATATATAGACTACTTGGGAGGCAGAGTCAGGCGGATCTCTGTGAGTTCAAGGCCAGCCTGGTCTTCAGAGTGAGTTCCAGGACAGCCAGAGCTACAGGGAGGTCTTGTCTCAAAGATATCAAAAAAAGTAAGAAAACAAATAACTCATGCAAAACTTGGAGCAAAGAGTATACCACCTAACCCAGTCATACCACTCCTGGGTATAGACCCACAAGACTCATCCTATCACAGAGATACATCCACATCAATGTTTATTGCAGCTCTCTACACAATAACAAAGAGCTGGAAACAACCCAAGTGTCCCTCAACTAAGGAGTGGATAGAGAAAATGTGGTACATCTACACAATGGAATTCTTTGTAGCAGTAAAGAAAGATGGCATCATGAACTTTGCAGGTAATTGGAAGGAACTTAAAGCCATTATGCTAAGTGAAGTAACATAGTCCCAGAAAAACAAACGATGAATGGTATCCCTCATTTGTTGATGCTAGCACCAAATCCATAGTTGAAAAGCAATCTGATAAAAGTTAATGTTATATTTATTTTTACCTGAAGGCGACTATGTTGTTATAATGTTAATTTTTTAATGGACTCTAGAATTAACTGACCGCTTATTTTCAGACTTTGTGATTGTGGTATATGTATGGAGGGTATGTATTCATATATTAGAGTAATATAAAATTAAGTTGGAAAAATGTGAACTCCTAAACATATTTTGGAATATCATACAGTTTGTTTTCAAAGGTCATAATTTTCATATATATGGGGCATGTATATATGCATATTTTGGAGCCATACAAATTNTTTGTGATTGTGGTTTATGTATGGAGGGTATGTATTCATTTATTAGAGTAATATAAATTAAAGGGTAAAATGTGAACTCATAAACATATTTTGGAATTAGCATAGAGTTTATTTTCAAAAGTCATAATTTTGGTATATATGTGATATATATATATATACTTTAGAGCAATACAAATGGGAGGGAACAACAATGACAAAAAGACAGGATCAAAAAACAGTTAACTTCTACCCAAACAATAAACCTCTGCAGAGGAAAAGTTTAAAAAGACTAAGAAAACGATGCAAGACATATATGGCAGAATGCATGATCTAGGGTGGGGCAGGGGCATGGAAAATGGAATGTGTCCGGGCATGGAAAAGGAAGTGTGTCCAAATTGGACTGAGAAATGATGTATGAAGCACACAAAACACCAATAAAATATTTTGTTAATAAAAAAGGTATTAAATTATTGAGTTTACCAAAATCATCATATATGTATATCTGTGTATAAATTCATGTGTTATAAATTTGGTTTTATGAAGAAGATGGCTTTTTATTTGTGGTATTTTTGCTCAAATCAAGCATAAGTGCTCAGCTGGAGAAGCTATGTAGTGAATTGTGGGGTTCTAGGTTGAGTATGGACTTTTGAATTGTGCATAAGACTTCCCAAAGGAATAGATACATGGATAGAGGGTACCTGTAAAGTACTGACATTTTAATAAATGCTCTCCCAAATAAAAAAAAAGAGACTCAAAATGAGCCCACCACCTGACACACCCATACCTCTTCACAATAGCAAAGAGCTGGAAGCAACCCAAGTGTCCCTCAACCCACGAGTGTATAAAGAAAATGCAGTACATCTACAAAATGGAGTTTTATGTACTGGTAAAGAAAGATGACATCATGAACTTTGCAGGTAAATAGATGGAACTAGAAGTCATTATGTTAAGTGAAGTAGCACAGTTCCAGAAAAACAAATGATATATGGTGTTCTTCATTGGTGGATCTGAGCACCAAATCTCTATTTGTAAGGCAAACTGAATTAATTCTTTTTTTCCCTTTCCTTTCTTTCTCTATTATTATAATGCAGAATGTTACTCATCAACTTGCTATGTAAAGTAGTAATATAAAGTATTATTTTTTTTCTTTACCTCCATACAGTCTACAGTTAAAATATCAATCCACTAAGCATCTTTTGGAATTATCCTATAGTTTATTTTCATATGTCATAATTTCAGTATGTATGTGATGTGCATGTTTTATATATGCATGTTTTAAAGGGATACAAATTGAAAGGAACAAAAAAAATACACAGGATCAAAGAATTGACTGAACCATTAAAATTCTACCCAAAACAGTAATCTTCTGCATCAAAAAACTTAAAAAAATAAAGAAGCCTGAGAAAGAGATGCAAGACATATATGGCAGAAGGCAAGAGCTCTGGTGGGATAGGGGGCATGGAACAGGAAATGGGTCTAACCTTGATTAAGAAATGTATGCAATGAGAAAAAGTTCAATAAAGAAATTAAGGAAAAAAAAATAAAAACAAAGAAGTAAGAAAACAAATGACCCACTCAAAAGATGGAGTATAGAGATGAACAGAGATTTCACCAGTAAGGAAGAAAAGATGGCTGAGAAACATTTTTAATAGTGTTCAATATTGTTAATACTTAAGGAAATGCAAATTAAAACCACTCTAAGATATCATCTCACTGAAATAAGACTGGCTAAGATCAAAAAACAAAAGATACCAAATGCTGGGGAAGTTGTGGAGAAAGGGGAATACTTATCCACTGCTGGTGGGAATGTAATCTCATAGCACCACTGTGGAAAGCAGTGTGGAGAGATCTTAAAAGACTCAAAATTAGCCTACCACTGACCCAGCCATCCACTCCTGGGTATATACACACAAGACTCATCCTAGCGCAAAGATACCTGCATATCTATATTTATTGCAACTGTCTTCAACAATAGTGAAGAGGTGGAATCAACCCAAATGCCCCTTAACAGACAATTGGATAACAAAATGTGGTACATCTACACAATGTAGTTCTGTGCAGCGGTACAAAAAAAGAAAAAAAAAAAAAGATGACATCATGAACTTTGCAAGTAAATGGATGGAACTCAAAGCCATTATGCTATGTGAAGTAGCACAGTCCCAAAAACATAAAGGGGGAGTGGTTTACCTCATTTGTGAATGCTAGCCCCAAATCCCTAGTTGAAAGGCAAGCTGGGGCTTAAGAAATGGCCTAGCAGTTAAGAGCCCCAATTGCTCTTGCAGAGGACCAGGGTTCGATCCCCAGCACCCACATGGCGGCTGAGGACCGTCTTTAACTCCAGTTCCAGGGGAAATCCGACACCCTCTTCTGACCTCTGCAGCATTGCAAGGCATGGGTGCACCAACCTACATGCAAACAGTACACTCATACACATAAAAAATAATAAATAAAAAATTTTTAAAAAAGAAAGGCAAGCTGAGCAACTTTATTGTTATATTGATTTCTATCTGAAAGCTACTGTACTGTTATAATGTGACTCTCTTAATGGACCCTAGAATTAACTTACCACGTATTTTCAGACATGGTAATTAACATATATGGGTGGAAGGTATGTATTCATATTTTAGAGTAATATAAAATTAAAAGGAAAATGTGAATTCCTAAACATAGTTCTGAGTGTACATACAGTTTATTCCTTGAGGACATAATTCTGGTAAATATTTGATGTTTATGTTTATATAGGCAGATTTTGGAGCAATACAAATGGGAGGGAACAACAACAACATAAGTACTGGGCCAAAGAACAGTTACATTCTGCCCAAAGCAATAAACCTCAGCAAAGAAAATTTTTAAAGGACAGAGAGAAAGATACAAGACATGTATGGCATAATGGATGAACTGGGGTGGGGTAGGGGAAAAGGAAAGAGAAATGTGTCTAAACTGAACTGAAAAATGATGTATGAAGTACACAAAACATCAATAAAAGTATTATATTAAAATTTTTAAAAATAGTTTAAAATTCATATTTTTCCTAATTGTTAAAGACAAAGGTGAAGATGGCTCAGTTATTAACAGTGCTTCCTGCTCTTCCAGAGGACCAGAGTTTGGTTCCCACCTCCCACATAAGGAAGCTCATAAGTGCTTGTAATTCGGGCTCGAGAGGATCCAGAGATCTTTTCTGGCCTCTAAGGGTACTAGGACATGTCCATACAAAGACACACAAATAGACATAATTCAAAGTAGACTTTTTAAAAAATTAGTTTATAAAAAGTGTTTGAAGGTAACCTGGCATACATAGACAAACCCCATCTCAAAAACAAGAGAATGTGTTTTTGTTGAGTGCAATGGTCCAGTCCTTTCATCTTGGCGAACAAGAGGCAGAGGTAAATAGATTTCTGTGAGTTCAAGGCAAGCCTTATCTATACAGCAAGTTTTGTTCCAGCTGAAGCTACACAGTAAGTACCTGCTTAAAATGCATAAATAAATATATAAGGATCCTTCTTAAATTGAATAAAAATAAATAAATAATTAATTAAATAAATCTTGATTTAAATTTTCTTTACTTCTTAGGTGTTGATTGCCAAAAGATTGCTTTTTCTAAGTTTGAAAAAAAAATAATTGATTATATACCCAGTACCACAAGTAAATAAATGTACCAATTTCTGCCCCAAGTGTGAAAGACTTTAAGTTTCTTGTTTCTTATGTATATGATGGAAATTATTTGCCACCATTAAACTATAAGGACATAAGTTTTCAAAACTCCATTTTTGTATTAAAAAACTATATTTTATTTTACGTGCGTATGTGCATTGTCTGCGTGTATGTAAGTGCAAGCATGTAGTTCAATGCCTATGGAGATCAGAAGAAGGCATAAGATCCCCTGGGACAGAAGTTTTGGATAGTTGTTAGCTGCCATGTAGGTGCAGAGACTGAAATCCAGGTCTTCTGCAAGAACAGCAAGTATTCTTAACCACTGAGCCATCGCTTCAGCCCCCATTTTTTGGGGGGGTATTATTCATGATGGATTTAAAAGAAATACATATAAGGTAAAATGATCCTAAGAGTTTTCTCTTATGAGCTTAAGGTAGTTGACTTCAATGTGCAAAAATACATTATTTTTTCTCCTATTGTTATAAGATACCATGCAAGCTACTAAGGGAGAAAACCAATCAATGATCAGCTATAAGGCTAACAAACAAGGACAAGCCCAGCAAATTATCTCTACTGATGTAGAAGTGACACTTTTATCTTTGGGGTAATCAACCTCTGTCTAATTGGACTTAAAGTTCACTCAGAGGGAAGAAATGCTAGTGTGGTAAAATAAACATAGCCACACACATATGGATTGGATAGATCACAGACCCTAGAGAAGAACCTACTTCTGTCGCTTTACCAGACCAAAATAATTTCTTTCTATATTTTATATACATATCCTTAAATTTATAGAGTACTGTAGCTCTTACCACTCACCAAAGAAGATTTTGCAACAGATGGAAACTTTTACCAAGCTCCACAACTGGTCAAACACAGAGAATAAGTGACTGTGAAGTGCCCAGCCCTATGTTATACATCAACATTGTAACCTCTACACATAAGCAAGTCACTTATTCTCTATGTTGTCTGGATTTATCTGGGCCTAAAAACATAAGCTAATCCATTTTATTATAGGAAACATATGTGTATGTTTAAACGCTCTAGTCCTCTGGGAGCATGTGCATATCTAAAAATGACAGTTCTCTTTATCACTGAGCTGATATTTAGGTTGCACTTGCAATGTTTGAAAACGAAACTATCTCTGATTACTAGAATACTGAATTATGATTGGCAATTCTCAGTAACTTGGTGCCTACTGCACCATAAGTGGTACTGTTCCACCTTGACTTCTTTAAAAATGCATTGGTTTTGTGTTAGAGAGGTAGTTCAGAGGTTAAAAGCACTGGCTGCTCTTGCGGAGGACCCTGATTCAAGTCCCACCAACCAGAGGTGGCTAGAAACCATTCATAACTCTAGTTTCAGGGGAATCCAACACCTTCTGACTCTGGAGGTATGGCACAACACAGGTGCCACTTACACACATACAGCCAATACACTCATACACATAATGTGAAAGTAATTAAGTGTTTTTTTAATGTATCACGTTTGTTTGTACTCACATTTTTAGCTCAGATCCTTGTTTCTCAGTAGGTAAGATAAAATTTATTTTATAATCTGAATTTAATGTAATATTTATGTCATAATTTGAATGAATGTTACAAGTTTTAGTATCAACCCCATCCTACACTATGGAAATGACAGCTGGAAAGTGAAAAGTGAAAAGCTGAGTGGTTTAATTAACCTGCCTTTATGGGAACAAACAGTGCATTGCTAAACTGAAAAGTGGCCATTTTTCTCTGTGTTGCTTAAAGCTGTTGCTCTTTAGCTCTTTTTCTTAATGAACAGTAATCTTTTATCATGCCTCACCTAGCTTTGTGTGCCACACTTGTCCTTGTAACATTATTTTTTTCTGAAAGAGACTAAGGGAAAAACATAGACATTTATTTTTTTAAGAAAGTAAAAAAGTCTTTCCCAAATGATTCATTTAAAGCACTATTTTCCAGAAATAGTTGGCAATAGCTTCTCTCTCAACAATAGGTATATTTTATAGAATAAACTCAGATTTTAAAAACAAGTTATTTTAACTCAAACTGAAATAAATTATTTTAAAAATAAACACACTCATAACACATTTTTAAATTATTTTGCAATTTCTTGTTTTCTAGTCATTTGAATTAATTTAAAGTTATTTTTATCTGTATGGGGAAAATACTATATACGGATATATGATCTATTACCGCTACATTCAGTGGAATAAAGTTAATAACATGAAAGTGGTGATGTGGGGAATAAAACAGAGAATGAACATATTCTTCCAGTATTTTAGATATTTTAAATATTAATTTTATTTTATGTATATGAGTATTTTGCCTGTGTGTGTCTAAGTGCAACCCATGTGTGCATTGCCCACAGAGACCAGAAGAGTACATTGTATCCAATAGACCTGGAGCTTCAGATATTGGTAAGTCAAGATGTAAGTGCAGGGACTTGAATCCAGGTCTTATGCAAGACTAGCAATTACTCTTGACCACTGACCTGTCTCTTCAGTACCTATTTTTTAAACATTTATTTACTTTGGTGAGGAGGATATATACCACATGCATAAAAGTTCAAGACAACTTACAGAAGTTGGTTTACTCATACTGCCATTTGGTTTGGTCCTCTAGATTGAATTCAGGTTCTCAGGTTTGGCACAAAGTGTCTTTTTTGTTGTTGTTGTCTTTTCAAGACAGGGTCTCCCTGTAGCCCCAGCTGTCCTGGAGCTCACTCTGTAGACCAGGCTGGGCTTGAACTCACAAAGATCCGCCTGCCTTTGCCTCCCGAGTGCTAGGATTAAAAGCGTGTGCCACCACGCCCGGTGTCTTTACACACTGAGCCAACAGACTGTCCTCTCTTCTAAT
>VZQC01003129.1:1892020-1902074 GCA_009823505.1 Rhizomys pruinosus | reverse complement strand
ATATATATATATATTATCAACCTGTAAAATAATTAACTTAAAACTATTGTGTTATTTTGTGCCAAAGAGGAACACTTCCTTAAGTTTTAGTTAATTAACAAATACTGGATGCCTAAATCCACTGCCCTATTCCTAGAGAAGAAAGATGTCTCAGATTAAACCACCACCTAGTGCTTAGACTTCCTTCCCATTGTCATTCCCTGTGCCCCTTTTCTTGTACACATACTGTCTTTCCTCAAAACTGCATGATACCTGTATGAGATGGAGAGTCTCTTCTGACATTTTCAGGACAGTCTTTCAAAGGACCCATTTCCTTCCAGATTTCATCTTCTAGGTAAAGAAAGTAACAACCTATATGAATCTTAGATTTGACTATGAAATCTAGGAAATACCTTATTTGTTCTTCTTCATTTGTTCTAGAAATTAAATAAGTGATGTTCTCAATGTACATTATTTTGTTTCCATGCTGATTCAATAAAAATGTTCACAAATTTTCATGCTAAAACTATGCTCGCTTTAATTTTATATTGAAAGTTAGTTATGGTTATTATGAACAGGGCAAAAATCAAAAAGGCACTGTGACAATAAAGACTACCTAAATTTATAATTAAAAGGTATATATTTTGTTACTTTATATTTTATGCAATGTGCCATTTTTGTTAGTAAAATTTATAATACTATTGTAGAAATGGTTTTGTTTTTAAGAATATTTTATGCTCTTTCAAAGGACAAGAATTCGATTCCCATTACCAATGATGGACGCCTCTGGATCCCATGCAGTCTTTTGGACTCTGTGGGCAACTGGACACATGTTTATAGACATACATGCACATGTACACATAAATAACATTTTTAAAATATTTAAGCAGCATTCATTTATATACTTTTTACAACAAATTGTTAAACATTTACTAGCAAAACATTATATGTAACTGTGTTCTTTTTTTAATTTTTTCTTATTCTTATTTATTTTTGTATGTGTATGAATGTATTGTCTGCATGCAGGTCTGTGCACCCGTGTCGTGCAATGCCGCGGAGGTCAGAAGAGGGTCTCGGATTCCCCTGGAACTGGAGTTCTCCTGGAATTGGAGTTACAGACGGTTCTTAGCTGCCATGTGGGTGCTGGGGATCGAACCCGGTTCCTCTGCAAGAGCGTCGGTGCTCTTAACCTCTAGGCTATCTCTCCAGCCCCCTGTAACTGTGTTCTTTTACTAAGCTGTCTTCATAATTTTGTTGAGGCTATTTTAAAAATAATAACTATGATGCAAGTGCATGGCTTGTTCCTCTCCTTATAAATTAAACAGAAAATCATTTATGTTTATAGTTTTTTTATTTGTTATATTTTAAGGGATTCACAATCTAAGAGTACAGTTGTTTTCAAATCACATTGACATTGCTCAGTTTGACCTATAATTAGGTAATTGGTACTAGCATCCACAGATGAGGGATACCATTCCTTGTTTGTTTTTCTGGGACTGTGTTACTTCACTCAGCATGATATCTTCTAGCTCCAGCCAATTACCTGTAAAGCTCATGATGTCATCTTTCTTTACCTCTGCATAGAACTCCATTGTGCAGATGTACCACATTTTCTCTATCTACTCATCAGTTGAGGGACATTTGGGTTGGTTCCAGCTCCTTGCTATTGTGAAGAGAGCTGCAATCAACATGCCTGTGCATGTATCTCCACGGTAAGATGAGTCTTGTGGGTACATGCCCACGAGTGGTATGGCTGGGTCAGGTGGAAAGTTCATTCCAAGTCTTCCAAGGGTTCTCCACACTGCTTTCCATAGTGGCTGTACGAGTTTATAGAATTTTTTTAAAAAGACTTCAATCCAGGTAAAGTTTGAATTCATAACTATTATTGACCCCATTTTATTATAATGCTAGTATTATATTGTATTATTTTATTTACTAGATCATTTTAAACTCTCACTGATATTTCAGTTGATTATCTCAGCTTATACTTTGATAGTTATAACTAACAGACCAATGTGAGAGTGAGTATATGTATATCTGTGTATTTGTGTGTTTGTGTATAGACAGAGAAAGAGTTTTAAGTGGAAGATTAGAAATATGAAAAAGCAGGAGTAAATATAGAAAACAAAACAATAATAAATTACAATACTTTTGTTGTTTGAGCTTTAATTATTCATGATTATGTCCTTAATCTGAAGGGAGCTGTTCCTTATTCTCCTTAAACACTAAACATTTCTTATCTAATTTATTTTGTAAGTTGTTAACTTTTCTTCAAAGTGATTCTTGAATTTTATATATTGGCACATTTTTCAGTGGTAGAAATTACCCAAAACCCAGCTCTTTGCAAATTGCCTTCTTAGAAGTCATCAAGTCTTTCATTTTCAGAGCCCTGTTTTAAAATAAGCTTAAATAGAAGACCTAAAAAGGTTTTTAAAAATGATTTAAAGAGACTTCATCTATCAAAAAGGCTTACGATTGCTTTACTTTATTCTTTGTAGAAATCTCTCCATGTACGTGTAGAAAAGATGAATTATACCTCTGTATTCATGGGACATACCAAGAGCGACTAAATCCACAGTACATGGGGAAGCAATTTATTATAGGGTTTCACTGCTTTGATGTTCCATAATCACCTCTACATGATAATCATTCCAAAGTGCCCTGGTCTTCTCCACAGGGCATTTCTTAATCTGCAATCACAGTAACCTTAATTGTCTTTTACATACAAAGACAACAAACAGCCAATTGTTTTAAATTAATTTGACCAAAGACATGAAAGCCTACATTTGTTTTTCTAAGTGCAGATATTCACCCACTGCACATTTTATTTCCATGTGATTTCAGAAACTATTTATATATTAAAGTCCCATAGAGAATTTAGAGTATAAAGTTTCTACTTTGCATTATTTTTATTGCTCCCTCTAGGTGAAAAACATGATATGGAAAGAAACATTGATTTTATCTTCCACTTAAATGAAGTCTAAAAATTAAGTAACATAAAAAAGTCCATGGAAAAGGACTGAAACCTAAGTGATGGTCAAAACGATAAGACTACACATGGAATTTCACAATTTTGTAACCCTGAACAGCTACATCATTACCTCCAAAGTATAAGGACTAGGTGTCTATTGCCAATACTGGGAATGATTCTGGGGAAAAAAAAACCTACTTTAAGCTTAAAAATTTAAAAACTAGTGCCCAAAATGAAAGCAGCAGTTTTAGCATCATCTAGAAAAATTAAAACATGGAACCTCTCAATTCACTCTAAGGATGGGACCTAATAAATTTCCATGTGATTTCAGAAACTATTTTTATATTAAAGTCCCCTAGAGAATTTAGAGTGTAAAGTTTCTACTTTGCATTATTTTTATTGCTCCCTCTAGGTGAATAACATGATGTGGAAAAGAAACATTGATTTTATCTTCCACTTAAATTAAGTCTAAAAATTAAGTAACATAAAAACGTCCATGGAAAAGGACGGAAACCTCAGTGATGATCATAATCTTAGTGTCTGGGTGGGGGATGGGGGACTGCAGAACGGAAGGAGAAGGCGGTGATTACAAGTGCGGAGGCTGCAGACCTAGGGCAGAGCTGCGCAGTTCTGCCCAGGGGAAGAGGAGCAGCCAGCTCCCCCCACCCCCACCCCCGGACTTAGGCTGCTTTGCACAGGGCCACAGCAGAGAAGCAGACCTCTCCCTGCTCATGCTCCGTGAATTTTCTGCAGACCTTGGCAGCATCCTGTAGCAGGGAGTCCTCTGAACTGGTGCCATGATTCACTGGGAGAGGAATTCACCCATCAAGTTCATAGAGGTGGCCATCCACGTTGTTAAACAGAATAAAATGAAAATCCACATTGTCATCTACCCGACACTGGCCTTCCTGGGCCACACCATCGTGAGCTGCCTGGATAGCCTCCTTCTTTTCAAAGTATTTTGCTCCATCTTCAGGGGACATCTCCATTTTAGAAACAAACTGTTTCAGGACTGATCCATCCTCAAAGTCCAGGTTGTCTTGATTATTGGCCACTGTGTGAATCAACCCAATGGTACCTCATGAGTTGCCTATAGTCTGCTACATGAAGTACACTTTAGGACTAATTTCTTATCACTTCAGCTCCTCAATTTGTTTTTTCCTGTAGATCTCAAGTTGGGCTGTGAAGGGACACAGCAGTAGGAGGGCTCAGGCAGACAATGGCACAGACCCGAGTCTCCTCCTCCAGGCCCAGCACATCAGTGAAGCGCCATTGGCCTGCACTTTGTTCAGCATCTCGGGGTTGATCTCCATTGGCTTTAGCTGCATCTTGGCTCATGGCAGGAGCAGCCACAACGGGGAGAAGTGGAAAACCACCCCATTTAATTTTACATTACTCTGAAATATGCATACATAACCTCCACCCCTATAACACAAATACAAATTCTGAAAGTAAGTATAGGTTAGTTCCAGAGTCCCTCAAGGAATTCACATTGTAAGAGCACAGTTGCTTTCAGGTAAAGAGGAATATAATATTAATGTTGCTCAGTTTGCCTGACAAGTAGGTATGTGGTGCTAACATCCACAGATGAGGGATACCATTCATCCTTTGAGTTTCTGGGACTGTGTTATTTCACTTAGCAAAATGGCTTCTAGTTCCATCCATTTACCTGCAAAGTTCATGATGTCTTCTTTCTTTACTGCTGCATATAACTCCATTGTGTAGATGCACCACATTTTCTTTATCCATTCATCAGTTGAGGGGCATTTGGGTTGGTTCCAGCGCTTTGCTACTGTGAAGAGAACTGCAATAAATGTGGATGTGCATGTATCTCTGCATTACAATGAGTCTTGTGGGTATATACCAAGAAGCGGTATGACTGGGTCAGGTGGTAGGCTCATTTTGGGTCTTTTAAGGGTTTTCCACACTGCTGTCCATAATATTTGTAGGAGTTTACATTTCCACTAGCAGTGAATGAGTGCTCCCCTGTCCCCACAACCTCTCCCGCATTTGATATCCTTTATTTTCTTTATTCTAGCCAGTCTAATTGGAGTGAGATGATATCTATTTTTGTATTTTTTTAATTTTCATTTTTTTATTGATGCTTTGTGTATTACATACATCATTTTCCAATTCAGTTCAGGCATATTTCCCTTTCCCTTCCCCCCACCCCACCCCACCCCATCCCAGATCATGCATTCTTCCATAACTGTCCTGCATCTTTCACTCAGTTATTTTTTCATTATTTAACAATAAGTGATAATTTATGAGTACAAGCATCCTTCATGTAAAACCAGTTTGCTAGCAGTTGTGTCCAATCCCACACAGCCCATGGGTCCCACCATCCAGCAGGGGGGGCTTGTATGTTAAATCAAGTTGATCAAATGAGTATCTTAAAACTAACTACAGGAGATGATATCTTAAAGTGGTTTTAATTATCAATGTTGAATACTTTTTAAGATGTTTCTCAGCCATCTTTACTTCCTCACTTCTGAAGTCTCTGTTCAGTTCTTTATTCCATCTTTTGAGTGAGTCATCTGTTTCCTTACATCTTTGTTTTTTTGAGAAGTTTGTATATTCTGGATGGATTAGTCAGTTAAAGGACATTTAGGTACTTCTGTTTCTTTGTTATAGTTAAAAAAAGCAACAGTAAACATGGATGTATCATTTGAATATATGTCAAGGAGTGGTATAACTTGATCATATGGTGGATTTCTTTTTCATTTTTTAAAGTTCACCACACTGATTTACATAGTGGTTGCACCGGTTTACAATCTCATTAGCAGTGAATGAAGGTTACCTTTTCCCTATGTCTTCGCCAGCATTTAGTGCCATTTGTTCGCTTGATGTTAGCCATTCTGTTTTTGTTTGCATTTCCCCAATTCTTAAGTAGATTGAACATATTTAATAGTGTGTCTTAATTGATTCTTCAGATCTGTAGCTCATGTTTTAATCAGGTCATTTTTTTTGTACATTCTGGTTATTAATTCTATGCGAGATATATAGTTGGTGAGCATTTTCTTCTATCCTTTGGTTTTCATTTTCATTCACTTTGTGGTTTCCTTTGCTGTATCTAAAGTTTTTTAGCTTAATAAAGTCTCACTTTTTGATGCCTGAGCAATGGGTATGATTTTGAAATACCTTTCCACCACCTGCATCTTGTAGGGTACTGCTTTTTTCTTTTAACACTTTCAGAGTTTCAGGATTCACATTGAGATTTTTTTTATCCATTTGGAGTATAATTTTGTACAGGGTAAAATATTTGTCTAATTTTGTTTTCCTTCATGTGGAGATCCAGTTTTCTCAGCATCATTTCTTGAAAGTCCTTTCTTGCTTCCTGTATGTGTTCTTGGCAACTTTGTCAAATGTCTGGTGGCTGAAATTGTATGAAATCGTGTTGGGAACTTCTATTTTCTTCCATTGATCAACATGTCAGCTTGTGCCAGTACCATGCAGTTTTTGTGAGTGAAGCTATTGTGAATGGGAGTGTTTCAATGAGGTACTTCTCTGATTGCTATTTCTTATTTTTGGTATAGAAACGGCTAATGATTTTTAACTGATTATTTTTTTCTGGTAAGGATATATTTTACTTTTAATGTATATACATACATATCTAAAATTTTACACATGTATTATTGTGCTGTTTGTTTTCTTCAGCAATCTATTTCTCTCAACCACTGTAATATATATTGAAAAGCTCCTGTATAAATACAGAAAGTCAGCTTAATTGTTTTCAATTGGTACCTAATAGTTCACTGTATCAACATAGTGTAAATTATTTATATACCCTTAATTAATGAAAAATTAGACTATTCCCATTATTCTGTCTTTATGTCAACAGGGCTGCAATGAGCAGCTGTGTATGTCCATCAGTATGATGGCTAATTCTTTGAGTCAGATTGACAGGACTGAGGGACGCTGGCACAGCATTCATTGTTCCTGAGGGACTGAGGGGCTGGAGAGGTTGTTTAGTGGTTAAAAGCACTGGCTGGATTTGTAGAAGAACTGGCTGGCTAAAACCTGTCTTCATTTCTAGTTCTGGGGAATCAGACACCATCCTCTGTCCTCCACGGGCATTGAATGGCATGGGTGCATTTGCATATATGCAGGCATAACATTTATTCACATAAAATAAGAATAAAAAATTGTTCTGAGATCTCTTTCTCTTTCTGTGTGTGTGTGTGTGTGTGAGTGTGTGTGTGTGTGTGTGTGTGTGTGTGTGTGTGTGTAATACTTGAATCGGATCAGTGTATTGAGTAAGGGAACCTACCATCTCCAGTGTGGATGGGAGCCATGCAATCTGTTAAAGGCTTAGATGGAGCATGAAGGTGGATGACTCTTCTTTTTGCTCCTTCAGGCTCTTTTGTTGTTGTTGTTGTTGTTCTTTTTGAGACATGTTTCCTCTGCACTCACAGCTAGCCTTGAAATCACTATGCAAACCAGGCTGGCCTCGATCTCACAGAGATTTCCCCTGCCTCTGCCTCCTGAGTGCCTTTCTTGGTTCTTAATCTTCCAGACAACATTGATCTGCAGGAATTCTCACCCACCATAAATGCAGAAGCTAGTTCCAATCATCAGCCTGTTACAAGTCTCTATGCCTCAAGTTGGTTCAATTTCTCCAGAGACCTTGATTAGTGGATGACTCCTATGCTGGTATATCCCTAAAATAAATTACTAGAAACAAGTTCTCTAGATCAAATGACATGGGGATTTTGTAATTCTGATAGGTATTGACAAATTTCTCATCATAGTGGTTATACCAATTTATTCTTTGATGAATAATATGTGGAAGAGTACCTCACACACAGAATATGATCAAACTTTATAATTCTTGCCACTCTGATAAGAAAAATTGCACTTCATTGTAGTTTTAAGGGGTGTTTCTCTTTAGTGAAAAACTGGCGTCATTTTTTTTTTTAATTTTTATTGATGGTTTGTGCATTTTATACATCATTTTCCAATTCAGATCAGGCATATTTCCCTTTCCCTTCCCCCCCACCCCCACCCCATCCCAGATCATGTATTCTGCCATAACTGTCCTGCATCTTTCAGGTTTATTTTTTTTCATTTTTTTAGCTATAAGTGATAATCCATGAGTATAAGCATCCTTCGTGCAAAACACACTTAGGAGTCTTTGGTATTGCTTTTTCTCCAAAAACAAAACTCCTTAAAAAATTGTCTGACAACCCACTTAATGACATCACTCTTATTTTTTTATCCTGAATGTTTATTTACTATGTTGCTCATTTCTAGATGATTTCTTGCGGAATTTTGGTGTGTCTTATTATAATATATCATCTGTAGAGATAATTTGACCTTTTATTTGACAATCAGTACCCTTTGATTTCCTTCTACTGGCTTATTGATATAGCTAAAACTTTATTGAAAAGAAATGGGAATAGTGGAGAGTCATATCTGCTTCCTAATTTTAAAAGCAGATTTTTACCATTTACAATGATGTTGGCTGTGAGTTTGTCAACTATAGGCATAACTATGTTGAGGTATGTTCTCTCCCCTCCAATTCGCTATGGGACTTTTTTCAATAATGCATGTTGGATTTTGTTTAAAATTCTTTTCTAGATCTATTGTGATGACCATATTATTTTTTCTATAAATTCATTTTTATGATTTACTACATTTATTGACTACTGCACATCAGACCATATTTACAACTCTGGAATAAATTCAACTTGATGATGGAAGATGGTCTTTTTGATATGTGTCTGTATGAGATTTGTGAGCATTTTCTTGAGAATTTTTGCATCTATGCTTAGTAAGGATATGGGGCTATAACTTTCTTTCTCTTTCTTTCTTTCTTTCTTTCTTTCTTTCTTTCTTTCTTTCTTTCTTTCTTTCTTTCTTTCTTTTCTTTTTGTTGTCCTTTTCCATGATTTGTTATTAAAGTAGTACTGGCTGCATTGAAGTAATTTAAGAGTTCTCCCTCTCTTTGTTTTTGAATGATTTACACACTGTTAGTTATACATCATTGAAATTTTGGTTAAATTCTCCTGTGAATCTATCTGGGTCTGGGGTTTTTAATTTTGTGTTATTTATTTTATTTTATTTCATGTGTATGACTCTATTGCCTGCATGTAAGTGCACCAGCATAGTGCGATGGCTGCAAAAGTCAGAAGAAAACATCAGATTTCCTTGGAACTAGAGTTACAGATGTATGTTAGCTGCCATGTGGGTGCTAGGAATTTAACCTGGATCCTCTTCAGGACAAGCCAGTGTTGTTAACCCCTGAAACTTCTCTCCACTCCCTTAGACTTATTTTAGTCTGAAAGTTCTTAATTATTGTTATATTTCCTTAATTGTTATGGGTCTAAGTTGTTGATCTCTTCTTAGGTTAATTTTCACATTTCCATTGAATTTACAGACTTGTCCATTTATTTTTAGATTTTGTATTTTAACACATTATATGTTTTTAAAGCATTCCCTTATAATCCGGATCTTTGTGGTACTTCCCTTTCAACACAGTGTTTGTCGAGTTTAATTTGCTTTTTCTAACTAGCTGGCATAATGGTCTGTCTTATTTATTTCTCAAATAATTGACTCTTAGATTCATTGATTATATTGTTTGCTTTGTTTCTGTTTCTGTTATTTCAGCTCTGAATTTTATTATTGCATCCTGTCTTCTAGGTTTGTTTTTGGTTTGTTCTTGCTTCCCTAGATGCTTTATTTGTACTATTAAGTAATTTATTTGTGCTTTTTCTGATTTATTTTAACTTATATTGAATTTTAAAAGTATCTTCTGAATGTTTTAACTATTTTATATTATTACTGTTTTTTACTACTTTTATTTAAATTGTATGAGTATATTGCTTGCATGCATGTAAATGCACACATGTTGTGAAATGCCCATGGAAGTCAGAAGTGGGTATCAGATCCCCTGGAATTGAAGTTAAGGACAATTGTTAACTCCATGCGGATCCTGGGAATTGAACCCAAGTTCTTTGTAAGAGCAACCAGTGCTCTTAACTGCCGAGACATCTCTTGAGACACTTTGGGATTTTGTACAATACAAGTTGATGGCATTTAGATCCACTCCTCTGTCTACATCTGCCCTCAATACTCCTGCAAAATTTAATGATCTCTCATTCA
>VZQC01003129.1:1857669-1881920 GCA_009823505.1 Rhizomys pruinosus | reverse complement strand
TGAGAGACCTACTGTGCCAAGTTAGGAATCTACTGTGTCATGTTAGAAAATATCTCAGAGATAGATGACAGATCTAATGTGCCATGCCAGAAAATACCACCTTTTATATTCTCATGGTTATGGTTCTCATTCTGGAGCCCCATGTATTAAAGCTGGCCCTCATTCTACAGCTCCGTGTACTAAAACTTTTTCCAATTTCTCAAACCAGGGTACACATCCTTTTGCCTTCTGCATTCCCTAGACTGGGAACCTCCAATTGCTAATGCACCCTGTAGCCCCTTGTTGGTCCCTGCACTGGTAAACTCATGTAAGACTCAACGAGCTTGTCCTTTCAGTTGCAGAGAAAACATCCACTAAGTACTGGCCAAAACCACTGGGCTGAGCACCCCAAACAGCCAAAATGGGAAACTGGATTCTAACCCTCCAGCCTAACAGCTGTTCCCCCTGATCAGGACTTCACCCCTGATCAGCTCTGAAGCAGGTACAGAAGAGAGACCTCCGCCCTTTTTCCTATAGAAACAAAAGGCTGGAATGTCAGGTTGTGAGATCCAGAAGCCCACTGGAATGCAGAGACACCTAGGACCGGAGGTCCAAGAATCTGCTCTACCAGGCCAGCCTTTGGTTATGGCAAAACAGGCCACCACTGATTACTCAGAAATCTTCCACCTTGCCTTCTGACCCACCCACCCTCACTGAATCCCACTCCCACCTTCTCCCTTAAATTCCCAAGCCAGACGCCATTTTGGGCTTGGCTCTACCTCTCCCCTGAGCTTAGCCCTGGCTACCCTGAATTAAACTTTGCTCTGAAGAGCTTAGACCTCATGGCCTTTCATTTTGGGGGGAGCGCACCATAACCTTACAAAAGTCACTAGAGAAAAACAAATTACATATAAGGGGAAACCCATCGGAATTACAACTGACTTCTCAGTACAAACTATGAACTCAAGAAGAACATGGGGCAAAGCATTCCAGTGTTAAAGACTATATATTTTAATCCAGCTTACTATACCCAGCAAAAATATTGATTCTATTTGGAGAGAGAAAAATCTTCCATGACATAAACAAGATGATAGAATACATGTCTGGAAAACCAACCTTTCAGAAAATACTTGAAGCAATTCAAAGGACAGAAGATAGGAGGAACTATACCCAGGCACCTAGAAAGAGAAATTGATAAAAACACAACTGCAGAAATAGAAACCAAGGCTGAAAAATGCAAATGGACAGTAAGGTGAAAAGAAGCAACACGCATCGTTCAATTATATCCTTAAATAAAATTTCATTTTTAACTATGTAATTGATTCAATTATGGTGGAAAACAGTAAAATGTCAAATCCCAAAGGTTTAGCTCCATGAAGTCTTTCTTAAGATACTTTGATTTGGAGATAATCCATCAAAATTTGGATAGAAATAAAGGAAGAAGACATGGAATTCAGAACACAATACAGGGATAAAGGACTGATATGCAAGGAATGTTGAGAAAAATAATTTGTTTGCTCTTGCCAAAATATCTCCTATAAATTAAATTCATCCCTATTTTAGTACTGAATAAAAGCTCTGGACTCAGAAGGATCTGCATCTGCAGACCTGGAGTCTCAGATTCTCTGCTTAAACTTGATGTTGTCTTCCTGTTTTTTCACTCTCTGTACACTCAACTACAGGGAAATATGCTCTGCACTATCTTAGTCTCTAAAATTAGCCAGATGTCCTCACCCAACCATGGCTCAGGAACCACTGTGGAAGAAGGGCAGAAAGATTGTAACAGCTAGGATTGATACATGTATGTACAGAAATAGGCTTTTGGACTTCTGGGAACTTACTTATATGAACTTACAGCAATGCTGACATCATGCAGAAGACCCATGCTAGCTCAATCAGGCAAAAACCTAACATTGAACAGTCGTAATGGGAAGCAGGCCCTGACTCTAGCCAAGGAAGTATTGGCAAATGATTACTGTTGGGTGCAGAATAATAGAACTTCTTTAAGCTAGTGACTCTAGTTAAGCTGAGTAGACTCCAGGGGATGAACTTGTACAGAGGGACACTTGGATAGAAATGCTTAGCCAGATAGGACTTAACACATATGACAGAATACCTGACATCCAGGGTGGTAGTCTAAGGAGGAGAGGTTGATCTAAATTGATTAAAATGTATTCTATGAGTGACACAAAACTCAGAGTATTTAAAATGAAAAAAAAATCAATAAAATATGTGAGACATGAATAACTCTGTGCATCAACAGTGGGTCCCAGTGGATTGATTTCATATGCAGCTACCCCTGACATCCTCTGTTTTCTCACATCCCTGATTAATGCTTACAGTTTTTCCTCAATACATTGAAGCTTCTCAGTTAAGCCTATGATTGAATGTTTTCCACAACATGAGATGCAAAAAAGTCATCCTTCAGTTAAAACAAGGAAAGAAGCTGGGCATGGTAGTGCACACTTTTAATCCTAGGACTCGGGAGGCAGAGGCAGGCGGATCTTTTTGAGATCAAGTCCAGCTTGGTTTACAGAGTGAGTTGCAGGACAGCTGGGGCTACAGGGTGACCCAGTCTTCAAAAGAGAAAAATAAAGAAGGGGAGGAAAAGATCAATCAACATTTTCAATTAGTTACTTTGTGTTATGATATCTTTGAGATAAAATTTATGAGAGTGTAGGGTGAGTGACAGGCCAGGCTTCTTGGCAGGTGTGTTCCAAGACCATCCCACCTCCATAGCATCCAGCTCAGAGTTCCAAGAGCATCCGAGCCAAGTCTCTTCTTGTGCAGGGTTCCAGAACCATCCTAGAACCTTTAATTCTGGTGCATGGAGAGTGACAGGGAAAGCCCCCAGGCAGGCAGGTTTCAGCACCTTCCTGAACCCAGGGACTCTGGTACATGATTCCAGGACCATCTGATTCCTGTTCCTTCCAGCCCTGGGGTTCCAGGACCATCCTAGCCCAGTCACTTCATGTGCAGGGTGCCAAGTCCACCTGAGCCCCATAGCTTCAAGTGCAGAGTCTCTGGAGCTGCTCCAAAGTCCAAACCGGATGAGATAAGGCCCTAAAGTCACCCTGGTTGGAAAAGGATTGGGTAGGCAAAAGCCAGTGGCTCTCACTCCTATTGCAGCCATTATGGTGGGAACAGAGAAGGTGACATGAAGCACAAAGTAACAGAAGAGACAGCAAACCTTCTGATCTAGAGGAACAGGCTTTCAACCAAAGGAAGAGGCACTTAAATTTCCCATTAGGTTATAAACAACAACCGACATTATAAACAATAAAATCCACATGCAAAGTGCACAAAAGAAAATCAACAACATGAGAAAATCAAATAATCAATCCCCAACAAAGTCTATCAACCCTATAGAAGACTCCAATAATGAGTTCTCAATGGAGATAACCCAGGACACAAACCTCAAAAGAATGATAACAGACATACTCAAAGAAATCAAGGGAGAGATTGACAAACTCTGGAATGAAATGGAAACACAGAAATGATCCCACACTGAAAGGAAACGGCAAACCAACCAATGAGTCAAGGATCTAGATTTAGAGAATGACAGACTCAAAGGGAAATGGAACTACTAAAGCAATCACAGGATGAAGTGAAAAAGGAAATTGCACACCCATCTAATCAGCAGGAAAAGATGGGAGAAAGCCTCAGTAACAGATTGGATGAAGCAGATAGTACCATATCAACACTGGAAGACAAGGTGGAAGAACTGTAATGCTCAAAGAGTATGAAAAAAATTAGAAATCAGAAGAGTGGAACAATCAGGACATATGGGACATTATAAAAAGACCAAACCTCTGCAGCATACGGATAGAGGAAGGAGAAAAATCCCTGGACAAAGGTATTTATCACATCTTCAACAGAATAATAGAAAATTTCCCCAAACTGAAAAATGACAAACCCATAAAAATGCAAGAAGCACATGGAACTCCAAATAGACAAGATCAGAAAAGGAATAACCCACACCATATCATGGTTAAAACATTAGACACCCAAAACAAAGACAAATTACTGAAGGCCACAATAGAAAAACAAGAAGTTACATATAAAGGCAAACCCAACAGAATTACAGCTGACTTTTCAGTGCAAATGATGAAAGTCAGAAGAACTTGGACCAGTATTAAGTAGTCCCAGTATTAAACAACTATAGATATCAACCCTGATGACTATACCCTGCAAAATTGTCAAATATGGTCTGAAAAATAAAAATCTTTCATGACATCAATAAGATGAAAATATTCATGTCCAAGAAACCAAACCTTCAGAAAATATTCGAAGCAATTCAAAGTTCAGAAGAAAGGGGCAACCATCCCCAAACACCTGGAGAAAGTAATGAATAAAAGTATAACTGCAAATACACAAACCTAGACCAAGAATCCAAACAGAAAATAAGGCAAAAGGAAGAAGCACACATCCCTCATTAATAACTTTACATATTAATGGGCTGAACTCCCCAATCAAAATACATAGACTTAGAGAATGGATTAGGTAACAGAACCCATCTGTATGCTGTCTACAAGAAACCCATCTTACTTTCTAGGATAGGCATCAACTTAAAGTAAAAGGACGGAAAAAAATATTCTGATCAAATGATTCCAAAAAGTAAGCAGGAGTTTCTATTCTAATATCAGCCAAACTAGACTTCAAAGTAAAACTAATCAGAAGAGACAGAGGGCCACTACATCTGTCCTAGTTTATCTTCCATTGCTGTGGCAAAACACTCTGACTGACACCAACTTGGGGAGGAAAGGGTTTATTCAGCTTACATCTCCCGGGTCACAGTCCATCACTTAGGGAGCCCAAGGCAGGAAATCAGGGCAGGAACCTGGAGGCAGGAGCTGAAGCACAGGCCATGGAGGAGTGCTGTTCACTGGCTTGCTCCCCTGGCCCATGCTCAGCCTGACCTCTTATACAGTACACAACAACCTGCCCAGGGTGGCACCACCCATAGTGGGCTGGGCCCTCCCACATTGCTCAACAATCAAGACAATACTCCACAGATGTGGCCACAGGCCAGTCCAATGGAGCCAATTCCCCAATTGACGCTCCCTCAACCCAGGTGTGTCAAGTTGACACTAAAGCTATCCAGCACAATTGACCCCTTGTCAACTTGACAAACAAAACACATCACTATTAAACCACCACTTTCCAGTTCTATCCCCAAGTAGGTATGATGTTAACATAATCACAACTAAGACAGTACAACCTAAAACCCACAGTCAAAATGCCAAAACTTCAAAAGTCAACAGTCTCACAAAAGTCCCAACTGAGGGCTGCTGCAAATCCAAAACAAGTACTATCTTATTTTGTCCCATATCCTGCGGGACTCAGTTATTAGTGGGTTTCGAGGGGAGACACCAAACCTGAAATATAATGGGCAGGAGAAAAGAGGGAGACCAAGCAAAGTTGTCAAGGTCTCTTTTATTAGAACAAAAGCAGTTACATTTATACTTTGCAGAAACGCAGGAAGTAAGGAGGGGGGCAGTGGGGATAGTTGCAAGGTAATCTGGCAGGACTTGCAAAACGTGTTTAGATAGCTTGGAATGTCCTGTGGGCTGAAAAATCTTGTGGCTTATCTTCAGAAATATTAGATAGTCCACGATCCTGCTGGGCAGCAGGGCTGTCTGGGCTTGTCCAGGCGGGACTGGTGTCTTGGTCTCCAACATGTTCCCCCTATTTATTTATTTTACAAAAGTAGAGTCTGGTCTTAGGCTATGTGATGTGACTCCATGGTCGGGTCTTTACCGGTGAGCCCCGTGTCTTAGGCTACCGAGTTGCTTTCCGCAAAACCGGTTCTTGGGAGGAGGTAGGGGCCAATTATCTGGCATGCCTCACAGAGTGTCTGGGCAGGCTATGAAAGGCCACTCTTGCAGTCTGGACTGCATCCCAAGTGTGGATGTTTATGATAAGGAGTGTCCCAGACATGTATCTCCTATTTTGCGGCTCAAGCAATTCCCATCGTAGGGTTACTCTACAGCAGGTAAGTGCTTATCCCAATCCATGGCTTCACAATACTCCTGTCATCAATGTCTCCAATTGTGATTTTTAATATTTTAAATTTAAACGGCACTGGGAGCTGGATCGCAGCACTGGGATCTAGGCTGGTACTAGTAAATTTCTGAGATAAGCAAGTCACTCATAAACTCCTAGTCTGAACGGAAGTAAGCTGGTCTTCTAAACTCCTGAGATAAGTAGTTGCCTCCTAAACTCCTGAGATAAGCAAGTTAGTACTTTTTCTCGAGCATGTGTAATCTGACAGCTTTGGCTCCCAGCATCTCCTCCCTTCTTTTTACAAAAGAGGGGGAGCCCCCACTTGTAAAGGTGGGTTTTCAGTATCTGTTCATATTTGAAACAACCCAAGTTCCCATATTCCAATTGGAGAAGCTTATGCACAAGCATGTGATCAATTAAGAGTCCAGTCCACATTGTTTGTAGTCTCACAATTCACCGCAGTCTCTCTGCAGCCTTACATTCTACCATGCCTCCTCCTTTCTGCAGTTGTTCCTAGGCTTTTTGGGAGAAGGGCACAGGTAGGTGAGAAACAAAGCAGTGTTTTTCTCTAGAGATGTCTTTTTGACTCTAGTCAGGTGGTTTTCCTTTCATGGGTTGACAGCCTATCCAGGGTACCCTTTTCAATCTTACTAACAAAGCACAAGCATTAGATGTACAGGCATTTAAACATTATTATATGGCAAGCTAAGCTGTGAGCATAGACACAGATGTTTGAATGGATGTTATCCACAAGCTGTGTGGTTTTTCTATAAAAGATGACAAGTTTTTTATTGTGGCTCATATAACTCCTAACCACTAGAGGACATAAGCTTATGGCATCAGCCAGAATTATTCCTCTGAGGAGAGAGCTAATAGCCAATTAATTGGGATATGTATAGACACATGGCTGCCTCTGTTGCACAGTATCTCCAGGCAGTTGAGGTGTAGCTGGATACTGACAGAGGAGTCTTGCTTGACTCAAGGAGACCAATATTGCTTTATCGCATTAGTGGCCTTTGGTAACCTCCTCTGGCATTTTAGAGGCCAACTGTACATAGCAGTAAGGTCTCAAAATATTTTACAGGTCTTCGACAACAGAGACTTACCACCTTACTTCCCTGGCATATCCCATTTTACAGGAAAAAGCCTTATAATTTGGGGGGCTTGGATCCCCCCAGCCAACATCTCCTTGGCAGAAACAATCCATTGTTGAAATCAGGGCTTTCCTGTATCAACACATTTTGCTCAATGGCACAGCTTATAAAATTACTATTATTTGGCTCTAAGAGAATTATCCTTTCACAGTTCCATTGTTCAGTCAAATTAAAGAAGGAGTGTTATAACCTGTTTTATAAGAATTTACCTCTATAAAGTTGGTCTAATTTACAGTGGGGAATGACTTCATTACCATCATATTTTTCTTTTTTATATAAAGGTGAGAGGGTAAAAGGTTTCTCAGATCTGGAAGGTAAACTTCATTATATATAGTTACCAAAAAGAATTTCAGAGAAATGTTCAGTGTCGGTGACTCAGGCAATCTGAGGTCTCTTTCTTTTAATGTTCAATGGGTCACCTCTCTGCTGGCATTTCTCAGTCCATCTTACAGTCAAAGATTTGGTATTTTTCAGGCATTTAGGTTGGTGTTTTCTTAATAAACATTAAAATCATATTGGAAAGTTTTAAGTAAATTTAAAAATTTAAAATTTATCAAAAACTTTGGACTATAGAGGGAATATTATGCCACCTCTCCCTCTTTTTTGATCAATATGTGGCTAAATTGTATTACAATACCCATAAACAGGAACAAGGTGTAACGTTTTTATCAATTTACCCAAACTGTTTATCCTTGGCCGTATGCTTATTTGGGACTGTGAGCTCAGACTTAATTTCTTAAATTATCCTACAAGTAAGGGAAAAATGTTACAAGGGTGTACTGTATAACACAGAAAATACAGAAACCATTTATGTGACTTAACCCCAAAGCCATTGTGGGAATTTAACACAGATTACAAAATAAACAATTGACATCTTTATTTCCAATTAGTTTAAATGTATACATTTAAACTGTAAACTTATAAGGTGGATATAAAGCTTAGCGTTTTTCCAAGTTCTGGGCCTTTTATAGGCCTGGTGATGAAACCTACTTTAAAAGATTTTTTTTTAATATCTAGCTCTAAATAAATTTTTTACAGTTCTTATGTCCTTCCAGTCAACTTAAGGATTGGCTAGATATGTCCCATGAGAAGTTGTTACCATCATTACCATCTTGATTAATTTTTTCCCTCACCTTTTTACTTTTTATTTAAACATGCAAAACTTATTGAACACTTAATACAACAAACCTGAAAACCCGGTTGACTTTGCCTAGATGTTGAAAGAGTGCAACCAGTATAGATTCATTATTCCAAATTCCTGATAGATAACCCATAACCTTTGTTGAAATCGAACCATGTTTTTGGCTGTTTAATATAATTGGCATCTTAAGATGGAAGGGCCAGTTCAAACTTAGAGGCAATGTTTTTTATTATCATTTTCTGTTAACATAATATACTTAGAACAGAAAAAGTACACTTATCTGACACACATGTGCGCACTACATATATACAACACATACTACATAAGAAAGTTTTTTTAGGTTGACCTGTAAGAGAAAAATTCCATATTAAAGTAGACAGGCCAAAGTTGATTTGGATCTGGAATGATCCATGTTGTACAATTGTCAACATAAGAGCCAACAATGAGAATTTGCCATTTGACTGTATTTTTACCAATTGTTATTAATAATTATGTCCAATAACAATAACTGTAACCATCATAACAATTACCAATAATAATTAACAACAATCTATCAAGCTCACCAGAATTGGTTTCACTTGGACTGTTCTCAGTGGTCTCAGAAATGAAACCTAGTTTTTTCTCTTAAAAATTTAAAAGGGACATGTGTTAAGTATTATAAAATATATAGCAGAATTATAGAAGCTAATTACCAACAGGAAGTCACAATAAAATACAAGAAGTTAAAGACTAGATCTGTAACATATTAAGAAAAAACAAAATGTATGTTATTACTTTAAGTGTAAAAATAGAGTCTATAAAAGTGATAGTACTTTATCTCACACTTATACACAAGGTTTTACAACTTAGTTTTGGTATGGCAATTTATAAAGTTGTATGAACAGAGGCACAACACACATTGGTTATAATATAGATATACACACATTGGAAAAAACAAACACATATACTGTCCATCGATTGTCTGAATAGATTTCTAATATGTTGTTACAGAGGCTTGTAACAGTATCACCCACATAGATATGCAATTTATCAACATTTAGTAAGAGATTTTTTCCTAGTGGTTGTATTGAATAATCTCACATACTTTGTTGTAAAACAGCTTGAAAGGAAACTGAGTTAGAATACCTGAACTTTATATTATTAATATTTTTTTGGTCTTTTGAGGACAGGGTCTCCCTGTAGTCCCAGCTGTCCTGGAACTCACTCTGTAGACCAGGCTGGCCTTGAACTCACAAAGATCCACCTGCCTCTGCCTCCCCAGTGCTTGGATTAAAGGCGTGACACCATCCAACCGACTAAACCTGTAACTTAATACCGTTTAAAACTGTTATTGGAGATCAAATCCAGTCTAAACAGATAACAAATAAAACCTTTAGAGAAACCAATTTAGAATTTTTTTGTAGGAACTTAGGAACCCGGGTTCAAATTAGGCCTTCAAAAAAGTTTAAGAGGCATGCCGAAAGTAAACTTAATTTATGTGCACAATATAGAAAGGAAGAACTTTGAAGTGGCCACTTTTAACAGAAACCAACACAGAGGAACACACATGACACAAATCTCAGACACATGAGAGAACAGTTAACACACAGAGAGCTTGCATAGACATATGACTTAATATAATGAGATATTTCCTTTTTCCTTAAGGTGGGCATTAAGTTCCCTACCCACCTTGTCCCATATTTTGGGATGAATGGAGGGGCCGTCCAATATAACATGTGGACAGAGGTCTCCAATAAATATAAAAAACTTTACCAAATCTTTTTTCTTTACCCTAACTCCTTTCTCCCTGAAAGAACACTTAAAAAAGGAGATGAACTTCTCTTCTTTGCTTAATGGCTTGCCCATTATGTACTGAATAGGATGAAGGCAAAATCACTTACTTTCATCTACAGGTCCAGCTTCCACCGGCGACGGAGAGTCCTCATCACTTACTTTCATCTAGAGGTCCAGATTCTGTGGGCGATTGAGAGTCCTCAAAGTCAAAATGCAGCTGCTACCACTCTTCATCAATGTCTCTTCATCTGGTGAGGGGTCTGCGACCACTTGAGCCCCACGTTGGGCGCCACTTGTCCCGTATCCTGCGGGACTCATTTATTAGTGGGTTTTGAGGGGAGACCCAAAACCTGAAATATAATGGGCGGGAGAAAAGAGGGAGACCAAGCAAAGTTGTCAAGGTCTCTTTTATTAGAACAAAAACGGTTACATTTATACTTTGCAGAAAGGCAGGAAGTAAGGAGGGGGGGCTGTGGGGATAGTTAGGGCAAGGGTAATCTGGCAGGACTTGTAAAACGTGTTTAAGATAAGCTTGGAATGTCCTGTGGGCTGAAACATCCTGTGGCTTATCTTCAGCAAACATTAGCATAGTCCACGATCTGTGCTGGGTGAGCAGGGCTTGTCCAGGCGGGACTGTGTCTCGGTCTCCAACATTATTTCAAAGGGAAAAATCAGGCACACTCAAACAAAACCTAAGTCCAGCAAGTAGCTCAAGGCTGGACACCTGAGATTCCCTCACAATCTTCTGGGCTCCAAAGGGTTTTGGCAGCTCCCCTTCTCTGCTCTGCTGTCTGTGGCACACACAGCTCATCTCACAGGCCCAGTCCAACTCCATTCCACACCTGCTGCTGCTCTTAGTGGTCATCCCATGGTCCCAGCATTTCCAAAACGCTGGGGTCCCCACAGAAACTGAGGCAGCACCTTCACCAATGATCTCTTCTGACCTCTCCTGGTGCCAAGCTTCAGCTTCTCTCCATGACCCCTGAAATCCTGGGGTCTTCACTGCAACCGAGGTGCACTTCCACCAATGGTCTTTGCTGACCTCTCACAGAGCCATGCCTTGGCTGCTCTCTGTGACCCCCTCAAATTTCAACACTGGAACCATATAGGAGACTCTTACACACTACCAAGTCCTGCCTCTGGCTCAAGATGGAGGCTCAGGCCCCTTCCAGATCATAGCTTCTGTGTGCTGACTCTGAAGAAATTCTTCCCAGAAGATTTCACCACAGTGATGCTGGTCTCTTGTTACTTACAGCTGATTTTTTCAGCTCCAGCTAACCAGCATCAATTGTCCCAGTAAAACAAAGATTTCACTTCAGGTTCTGATCTATTGTTACTTACAGATGATTCTTCAGCCCCAGCTGACCAGAACCCACAGATTACAAAGTCCTGATGATCTCTGCTCCCCTTTGAAACTAGAAACTTCACAAGCCAGGCCTCCATCTTCTACAACTCCTTCAGTAAAACTGCTCCATGCTCCACAGCAGCAATCTTTAGGCATTCAATGATCTTCCCAGCCCAAAGTTTCCAAATGCTTCCACAATCCTTCCCCAAAACACCAATGTCAGGTCTGTCACAGCAATACCTCACTCCTGGTACCATTTCTGTCCTAGTTTATCTTCCATTGCTGTGACAAAAACACTCTGATCGACACCAACTTGGGGAGGAAAGGGTTTATTCAGCTTACATCTCTGGGTCACAGTTCATCACTTAGGGAGCCCAAGGCAGGAACTCAGGCCAGGAAACTGGAGGCAGGAGCTGAAGCACAGGCCATGGAGGAGTGATGTTCACTGGCTTGCTCCCCTGGCCCACGCTCAGCCTGAACTCTTATACAGTACAAAACAACCTGCCCAGGGTGGCATCACCCATAGTTTTCATGATGAAAAGGAAAACATCACACCAGACAGAGAAAATGTCGTTTTTCAATGTCTTTGAGTCACACTTGACTGCATTCCACACGCTTTTCTTCCCTTCTTGGCTTAGCTCCAGGACTTGTCTCCTTCTGCAGGCCAACAGTCTAGGCTTAGATCTGGCAAGAATTGGGGAGGGAAATCTGCAGGATATCACCTGTGGAAATGAACAGACCCACACGCAGAGAGATGGGAAGATAGTAACTTCATTTATTTTCTATCAGTGAGGTCTATATATTGAAGGCTACTGTGCTTTGGGCAAGGAAGTGGGGGCAGATGGAAGGGAGGGCGACCCACCTTGGCTCTAATTGGGGGGCTGCAGAGCTCCTGTTTGTGCAACAGGTAACTAGAGGTGTGTACATTTTGCTCGATGCTTCAAGTTAAGGGGACATCTGGTCTGGAACTTTGCAGAGATAGGGCAGCAAGTATCATTGTAATATCCTGGAACTTCCTGCTACAGATAACTCACAGAGGCAACTGAATGGCCACAGATATATTAGATAACCAAGTTCTTCTGCGATAGGATTTACAAGTTCTTATTTCAAGTCACACACAATGTTTCATTCCCACAAGAAAAGATCCAGAGAATCATAGGAGAGTACTTCAAAAATATATACTCTACTAAATTTGAAAACCTAAGAAATGAATAAATATTGAAATCCTGGAATTCACTAAAGCTTAACCAAGAGAGATTGACAGCTTATACTGACTCATAATATATGAGGAATTTGAAAATGTAATAGTAACCCTCCCAACGAAAAAAAGCCAGGCCCAGATGGTTTCACAACAGAATTCTATAAAACATTTAAAGTGGTCTTACAACCATTACTACTCAACTATTCAGAAGGATACAAAGAGAGAAAAATCTCCCCAACTCCTTCTATGAAGCAAGCATCACTCAAATACTGAAACCAGGCAAAGACATAACCAAAAAAGAAAACTATAGACCAATCTCATTATAAGATACAAAATTTTCTCAATAAAGCACTTACAAACCACATACAAACCCACATCAAAAGATCACCCATCATGACCAAGCTGGATTCATACCAGAGATGCAGGGATGGCACAATATACAAANCACAGTGATGCTGGTCTCTTGTTACTTACAGCTGATTTTTTCAGCTCCAGCTAACCAGCATCAATTGTCCCAGTAAAACAAAGATTTCACTTCAGGTTCTGATCTATTGTTACTTACAGATGATTCTTCAGCCCCAGCTGACCAGAACCCACAGATTACAAAGTCCTGATGATCTCTGCTCCCCTTTGAAACTAGAAACCTCACAAGCCAGGCCTCCATCTTCTACAACTTCTTCAGTAAAACTGCTCCATGCTCCACAGCAGCAATCTTTAGGCATTAAATGATCTTCCCAGCCCAAAGTTCCAAATGCTTCCACAATCCTTCCCCAAAACACCAATGTCAGGTCTGTCACAGCAATACCCCACTCCTGGTACCAATTTCTGTCCTAGTTTATCTTCCATTGCTGTGACAAAACACTCTGATCGACACCAACTTGGGGAGGAAAGGGTTTATTCAGCTTACATCTCCCGGGTCACAGTTCATCACTTAGGGAGCCCAAGGCAGGAACTCAGAGCAGGAAACTGGAGGCAGGAGCTGAAGCACAGGCCATGGAGGAGTGCTGTTCACTGGCTTGCTCCCCTGGCCCACGCTCAGCCTGACCTCTTATACAGTACACAACAACCTGCCCAGGGTGGCATCACCCATAGTGGGCTGGGGCTGGGCCCTCCCACATTGCTCAACAATCAAGACAATACTCCACAGACATGGCCACAGGCCAGTCCAATGGAGCCAATTCCCCAATTGAGGCTCCCTCAACCCAGGTGTGTCAAGTTGACACTAAAGCTATCCAGCACAACATCCTTATCAAAGGATCAACTAAACATGAAGATTTCACAATCATGAATATAGACACAACAAACTCCGGTGCACCAAACTTTATAAACACAATTCTATGGGACCTCAATACACACATTGATCCCAGCACACTAATAGTGGGGTATTTCAATACCCCACTCACTGAGCCCATTAGATAGGTCAACTGGACAAAGAATAAACAAAGAGACATCTGAAGTGAACAATACAATAAACCAAATGGACCTCACAGATATCTCCATATTATTCCACCCAAATTCCAGAGACTACACTTTCTACTCAGCACCCCATAGGACATTCTCCAAAATCAACCAGATACAGGGACACAGAAAACACCTCTATGAATACAAAAACATTGAAATAATTTCATGCATTCTATCAGACTTCAGTGTAATAAAGCTCAATATCAACAGCAGAATAAGCCAAACTATTTACAAGAACACCTGGAGACTACACAATACACTCCTGAACAATGAATGAGTCAAGGAAGAAATAAAGAAAGAAATAATAACATTACTGGAACTAAATGAAAAAGCTAATACAAGACAGAAAAACCTATGGGATACTTTAAAAGCAGTCCTAAGAGGGAAGTTTACAGCCATCAGTGCTTACATTAAAATAGCAGAAAGAGGACAAATAAATGAACTAACACCATTGCTAAAAACACTTGAGAGACAACAGCAAATGAACCCTAAATCCAAGAGACAGGAAGAAATCACAAAAATCAGATCAGAAACCAATGAAACAAAGAAAACAATACAAAGAATCAATGAATCCAGAAGCCTGCTCTTTGAAAGGATAAACAAGATAGCTAGATCCCCAGCCCAGTTAATGAAAAAAAAAGTGCAACTCCAAATCAGTAGTTTTCATGATGAAAAGGAAAACATCACACCAGACAGAGAAAATGTCGTTTTTCAATGTCTTTGAGTCACACTTGACTGCATTCCACACGCTTTTCTTCCCTTTTTGGCTTAGCTCCATGACTTGTCTCCTGCCTGCAGGCCAACAGTCTCTAGGCTTAGATCTGGCAAGAATTGGGGAGGGAAAATCACAGGATATCACCTGTGGAAATGAACAGACCCACACGCAGAGAGATGGGAAGATAGTAACTTCATTTATTTTCTATCAGTGAGGTCTATATATTGAAGGCTACTGTGCTTTGGGCAAGGAAGTGGGGGGGCAGAAGGAAAGGAGGGGCGACCCACCTTGGCTCTAATTGGGGGGCTGCAGAGCTCCTGTTTGTGCAACAGGTAACTAGAGGTGTAACATTTTGCTCGATGCTTCAAGTTAAGGGGACATCTGGTTCTGGAACTTTGCAGAGATAGGGCAAAACAAGTATCATTGTAATATCCTGGAACTTCCTGCTACAGATAACTCACAGAGGCAACTGAATGGCCACAGATATATTAGATAACCAGAGTTCTTCTGCGATACGATTTACAAGTTCTTATTTCAAGTCACACACAATGTTTCATTCCCACAAGAAAAGATCCAGAGAATCATAGGAGAGTACTTCAAAAATATATACTCTACTAAATTTGAAAACCTAAGAGAAATGAATAAATATTTGAAATCCTGGAATTCACTAAAGCTTAACCAAGAAGAGATTGACAGCTTATACTGACTCATAATATATGAGGAATTTGAAAATGTAATAGTAAACCTCCCAACGAAAAAAAGCCCAGGCCCAGATGGTTTCACAACAGAATTCTATAAAACATTTAAAGTGGTCTTACAACCATTACTACTCAACTTATTCAGAAGGATACAAAGAGAGAAAAATCTCCCCAACTCCTTCTATGAAGCAAGCATCACTCAAATACTGAAACCAGGCAAAGACATAACCAAAAAAGAAAACTATAGACCAATCTCATTAATATAGATACAAAATTTCTCAATAAAGCACTTACAAACCACATACAAACCCACATCAAAAAGATCACCCATCATGACCAAGCTGGATTCATACCAGAGATGCAGGGATGGCTCAATATACATAAATCAATAAGTGTCCTAAAGCACATAAGTGGACTGAAAGGCAAATACCAGAGTAATCTCAATTGATGCAGAAAAAGTCTTTGACAAAATTCAGCATCCCTTCATGTTTAAAGTCCTATAGGGAATTGGACTGGAGGGAACATTCCTCAAGGTAATCCAAACCATATACAACAAACCCACAGTCAACACCATGCTAAATGAAGAAAAGTTAGAATCATTCCCTTTAAAGGCAAGAACATGACAAGGCTGTCCCCTATCACCACTCCTCTTCAATATAGTGCTTGAAATGTTTGCTAGAGCAATATAAAATTAAAGGGGAAAATGCAAATGCTTAAACATATTTTGGAATAAACATACAGTTTATTCTCAGAAGACATAATTTTGAAACATATGTGATGGTTATATATTCATATGTTGGAGCAATACAAAGGGGAAAGAACAACAACAACATAAAGACTGGGTCAAAGAACTGACTGATACAGTTCAATTTGGCTCAAAACAAGCCTCTGCAGTGGAAAACTTTGGAAAGACTGAAAGATACAAGACATGTATGGCAGAAGGCATGAACTGGGGTGGGGTGGAGTGTGGGGCAGGGAGAGGAGAATGTGTCTAAATTGGACTGAAAGATAATGTGTGAAATACAGAAATCATCAATAAAAGTATTAAAAATAAATGTTACAAAAAGACATAAAATTTATTTGTGTTGTTTCTTTTTTCCAGTTCTCCACATCTATTCTCTCTCCTCGCTATGGAGAAACTATTGCACAATCTCTCTTATGAGGTGATCCTCCCTCTCAACTTTTGAATGTATGCAAATAAGTGGTTTTTACAATGTGTATAGGTGCGACTTCTTAGCACAGATACTGATATACATAAATTCCATAAACTTGCCTTTAGCTATTACCTTCCTTAGGTTGTGTTTGGAAGCTAGCCATCAGGGGCTAGGCAGAACAGCTTTTTTCAGGATGGAAATACGATTCACAGGGAAAGATATCGTGAGGTTAATTAGTGATATTTAGTAACATCTTCCTGATTCTAACTGCAATTTACTGCTGAATCTTTCCCTTGGAGGTATCCAGCTTCCAATAATCTCTAAGGTTAAAGAATTATTACCTCAGACAAGATTATATAAAGGCAATTGTGAGCTACCAGAGAAGGCAGGTTTCTTATACTTCTGACTCTCCTAGTCAGCTTGCTCAATGATTTCTATTTGAAGAATATTTGAGGACTCCTGTGGCAACTTGCAGAGGCAATATTTATGTAAAATTAGGAAAATGATGTGAAGGTCAGAAAAATGTCACAGAAAAACTCAAATTATGTATTCTAATCTTAGTTAAATTTCAGATTTTGCATATTTTTGGAGGCTGCTTACAGGGGTTATAAGGCGAAATTCTGTGAATGAAATATAGAATAACAAAGATCAGTCATATTTTCATAATTTAGTTATAATATGTTTCATAGATGGAGGACAATAATCAATGAATAATCTACAGAAAAGTTTTAAAAAGATTCAGGGGAGATGGCTCAACAGTTAAAACCACTTGCTGCTTTTTCAGAAAGAGGACTGAAGTTTTGTTTCCAGCACTCACATGGAGCAACTCACAATGACTTGTAGCTACTGCTCTGAGGGAACTGATACCCTCCTGTGGGGTCTGCAGGCACCCACCTGTCATCTACACACACACACACACACACACACACACACACACACAATACCCATACATAAATAAGAAAATCAATCTTAAGAAAATGTTTCAGTATTAAACAAGAAATATGATTTTGTTTTTATCTTTACCTTTTTGCTTTCTTTATGACAGTAATTCTCCTGTAGTTGCACATAATTTAAATTTAGTGTTTGGAGAATTAATGTTTAATATTAAAAGTCTGGTATGTTATGCTTATGTTGTAATAATAAATAAAAGGACAAGAAATTGAGAGGGACGGAAGGAAACCTAATATTTGTTCTGGGGGGAGTGGGAAGAATACAAATGATGTAATGTGGTATTCATCTATTACGTTTTTCAAAAAAATGTTTGAAGGAACCTGGGATAGAGAGATGGCTCAGCAATTAAGAGCATTGCTTGTTCTTGCAGAGAACCTGTGTTTGATTCCCAGCACCTACATGCTGGTTAACAGCTGCTAATAACTCCAGTTCCAGGGGAATCTGACACCTTCTTTTGACCTCCATAGGCAATGTACATTTGCACGCATGCAGGCAATACACTCATACACATAAAATAAAAATAAACGAATGCATTTAAAAAATATTGGAAAATAATTATAATACACTATAATCGATGTCAGGAAAAATTTTCTTTTTTAAGATAGGCTTTAGACTGAGAAAGGTACAATGTTTAATAATTACTTTGATGTTTCAGAAAGGAACACGGAAGTTTTTATTTCCAAATCCAGTAGGTCACTGTTTGTCTCTTTAATTTGGAAAATGACTGCTGAATTTGTCATAAGTAAAGAGTGGTGCATGGCAGCTGGCTGTGTCAACAGTGTCTTCCTTTTCCCACACAATCGGCCAAAAAGATCAACTAACAAAGTAACTGAAGACTGTAAACTTATCAAGGACTTAAATTGTCAAATAAACTGAAAAATTTTTCTTCCTTTTCTTCCTTTCTCTTTCTTCATGTGTGCTGTGATTTATGATGAAGTACAGAATGAACGTCCTTACTATATATATCAATTAAAAGATGATCGATGAAACTTGATGATGTTAGAAAACAATTCCTTGGCAGGGAATGGTGTTGCACAAACTTTTAATCCGGCACTCATAGAGCAGAGGCAGGTGGGTCGCTCCTGGGGAGTTCAAGAGGCCAGCTTGGTCTAACAAAGTGAGTTCCAGGACATGTGAGGCTACAGGGAGACCCAAAAAAAAAAAAAAAAAAAAAATTTTTCCTTAAAAAAAAAAAACATGAATGCATGTAGGTGCATATATTCTTATGCAAAAATTCTTAAAAAATGCATGTAGGTGCTATAATTTTGTGCATTACCACTTTGTTTTGTTTTCCTTTCCTTCTTTTTTATTATAGACACAACAAGATGCGCTCCCAATTGAAAGTTCCATGAGAGTTTTCTACTTTTTTTTTTTTTTTTACTTTGTGTTATTGTTGCAGACATTTCATCAAAAGACAAGCTAAGACTACTTACTTGGACTCATTCTCAGTAAATGACATTTACAAGACTATATTAGAAAATGCAGAAGAAAAACTTTTTTTCCTCTGCTCCACTTTGTTTTATTGAGCCTTTGTGCATTTCATAAAACCTTTCCCAATCAAATTTAGACATATTTCTCTTTCCATGCACCCGTAACAAGTGTTCAAGCATTCTGCCATGTATGTCAAGTACTGTCTTGCATCTATTTTAAACTTTTCAATTAGAAGTTTACTTACTGTGTGTGGTTCAGCTCTTTGAACAAGTCTTTTCTTTCTTTTCTTTCTTTCTTTTTTCTTTCTTTTCTTTTGTTCTTGCTTTTCTTTCTGTCTTCTTTCTGCTTTTCTTTCTTGCCTTCTTTCTTTTTTTTAGCTTCTTCTTCTTCTTTCTTTCTCTTTCTTTCTTCTTCTTTCGTTTCGTTTTTTTTAGAAGGAAAGTTTCTTTGAGCGTTCACGTATCACGGGGTCCCAGGGAAAGATGGCATGGTGGTGGAACCATGGCGGCTGGGGCTGGCTAGACAGAAAGCCGAGGGTGTCACATTTCAAAATGAGCACAGGAAGCAAAGCGACGGATGAGGAGACGAGAGAGTGGAGAACTGCAGGCTGTCAAAACTCACCAATGGCCCCCCAAAGATCACCTTCTCAGCCATGGCCACACCCTCTATATCGACCTCCAGAACTGCGCCAACTGAAAAGGACAGCGTCGCAATAACAAAGCCTAGTGGGAGACCAATCCTTTCAATTCAAACCACCACATTCCAATCCCTGGCCCCCATAGGCCTGAGCATATACATAATGCAAAATGCATTTAGTAAAACCTTAAAAGTCCCATAGTCCGTACCAGTCCCCTCAATTTATTCAAAAGTGATAATCCAAAATCTCTTCTAGACACAGGCCAATCACTTAACTTAGAGCTCCTGTAAACTTCAAAAGGCAAATTACATACTGCCCAACATACAGATGGAACCGAATACACATTACCCCTCCAAAAGGGAGGAATAAGAGGCAAGTGAGGGAAATACTGACCACAAACAAGACAGAAAACGAGCGAGCAGACACACATAGTCCAGTAGACTCATGTGAGCTCTGGGGAATCTTACTTCCAAGGGCTTAGCATGCAGCTTTCCAGGATTGTGTGTCGCAAGCAGCGGATCTTTCTAGGTGGTACCACTCCCTGTATGCAGGCTCTCCTTGGAAATATCTTACAGAGTTCTGGCTATCTCGAATTCTTCTTAGTGGTTTCCACTGCCACCAGGCTTCAACTTCACAGCTTCACACAATGACAATAGGGACCTTCTTTCAGGGACGCCCCATTGCTGACACTTTGCGTGACTGGTGGTTATCTGCAAACCATGGTAGGAAGAATGAAGACCCCTTAACTCTTGCAAACTTAAGCCTCTAAAGCCAGCACCATCTGAATGAATAATGCTGATTTGGCCGCACGTTGGGATGGACCTAGATGATTTCAACCACATTTGCAAACTTTTGCGTTGCCCTAGACTTGTTGGAACAGAAAACACTTTCAGTATTTTCCTATCAAAAATTGGAGTATTAGCTGGGGTGGGTCTTGCCTGAAGGTCTATTCTGTTGTTTACTTGTAATCCGAGCCCTACTAATCCTTAATATTACTTTTTCCATTCGTTTATTGGTAAACTTCTCGGCCTCTCTTAATAACTATAATATCCCCTTATGAAACGAGAGCTCTCATCTCATAGCCTTGGCCAACATTATCTTCCTAGTGCACTTTTCGATCCAAAAACTGTACATTCTGCATTTCTTCTGTTCTGCCCCATTTGCTCCATTTTCACTGTAGATCTGTATAATATTCACCCATTAACTAGCCATGCCACCCATTTCTACATAAAGGCTCGTCGTGAATTGCAATCCTCCTGCCAAAGGACATGTAGTCCTTCCGCTTTTCAACTTAGCATCGCACAAGCATTTGGCTAGTGGGAAACATTTGGCTAGACTCTTTGATAAAAGATCCCAGTTGCACTGCTTTAAGTCTTATTTCCCTGGAAAACTGACATTCTTGCAGCATGCTCTCTTCCAGGAATTGTAACTGAGAATGTGCCTGGTTAAGGTCATGCTTAAAGAGTCAACAGCTTTCTAGCCCAAAGTTCCAGATCTTCCACATTTCTTCCAATCCAACTCACATGGTTCAGGCTTTTCACACAGCCAGCCAATAGCCCACTCTTGGTACAAAAACTGTATTAGTCACTTTTCCATTTCTGTGACAAAACCACCATGATCAAGGGAACCCATAAAAGGAAGAGTCCATTTGAGCCTATGACTGATGGTCCCAGGAAATCAGAGTCCACCGTGGTGGGAAGCATGGTGGCCAGAGCTGGAGCAGAAAGCCAAAGCTCACATCTCGCAATGAGTGCAGAAAGTCAAGAGTGAACAAGTCTTTTGTTGTTTTTCCCTTCTTTAATTTTATATTACTTACTCTTACTCAAATACACTTATATAATAACCCTCCACACGTAATAGCAAAATGATAAGAGTCTTCGGAAAATAAATAATGGTAAGTAATTTCCAAAAACATGTGGGTAGGATTCAACAATTTAACAGTTATTATATAAGCCCAACACAATAGAAACTTTAATATTCCTAAATACAAGTAAGTTGAGGTAGGTTTTTTTAATGTAGTTTAAAGAAGGGATTTATTCTTTCTCATAAATTTTAGAACTAAAAGTACTAGGAACATAAACTTCAAACTATATCTATAGTAGAATTGGAGAATGTGGAATTTTAGAAAGAATTTGGGAGAATTCCCTTTGTATCCTTGTGAACAATTTGATTAATAATTGTTGTAAATCTTTTTGAATGTTTTTAAAATAGAATGCTGCCATGAAACTGTCTGGGCCTGGGCATTTTTTTTTTTTTTTTTTTTTTTTTTTTTTTTATATTTTCAATTTCTTCATAGATTATGGGTCGGTTAAGCTGTCAATCTCTTCTTGTGTAAGCTTTGGTGATTCCCAAGATTTCAGTTATTCATCCATTTATCCCAGGTTTTCCTTTTTTATTTTATTTTCACTTGTATTTATTGCTTTGTGTAATTTTCAGTTCATCATACATCATCATTTCCAAATCATTTTAGGCATATGTAACGTTTCACCCTTACTACTCCCACTCCCACGCGACTCCCCCCCATCCCTCCCCAACCCCATCCTAGATCATGCATTCTGCCAAATACACTGGTCCCTGCTGCATCTGTCTCTCAGTTTTTTTTCATTTTTTTAAAACATTTTTTTTTTTTTTTTTTTTTTTAGTACAAGCAGCCTTCATGTAAACCAATACGCAAGCAGTTGTTGCCCAAACCCACACAGCCATGGGTTCCCCCGTCACCACCATCCAGGCATGGGGGGGGGACTTGTTTGTTCAAATCAAGTTGAGTAATGAGAGTCCAGACTATATTGGCGGGAGTTTTTATCATCATCATCACCTTTCACCTCATTTTCATCATTTTCATCATACATCAATTCACATCATCACCTTTCACACACCCCCAATCTTCAGCCTTACATTCTACTAAGCTAATCTATCTAAAATTCTATCTACTATCTATCGACCATGAACCCCTCTTCCACAGAGTGTTTCTCCTAGGCTTTAGAATAGGGGCACAGGTGGATGAGAAGTAAAACTGTCCTTTCTCTCTGGAGCTCTGGAGCCGTTTTCCGCTTGTCCTCTGGTCAATTCTGGCTGTGTTCTTTCAAGGGCTGCCAGCTTGTCCAGAATAAAACCTTCAATCGTAAACTAATTGAAGCAAAAGCAATTATAGATTAAGGTATATAAACAGTACTAATGGGTATGGATATAATTGGTATAGACACAGAGTTTTGGATAGTATTTAATCCATGAATTACATTTTTTTTTTTTTGGTCTTTAAATATGACAAGGTCTTACTGGTGGCTTATAACATCCCTCCTAACCATTAAGAGGGTGTAAAGCAGTGGCATCATCAGCCATGGTTTATTCCGCCAAGGAGAGAGCTAATAGCCAATTAGATTTGAGATATACAGGCATATGCTGCCACTGCTGCACAGTAATTCGAGGCAGGTGAAATGTAGCTGGTGCTGACAGAGGAGTCTTGCTTCACTCAAGAGACCTATATTTAATATTTGATTTATTTTTAGTATATGTGAAGTGGCCTTTGGTAAAAACTCTCTCTCTGGTATTTCCAGAGACCAACTGTATACTTCCTTGCAATGTGTGCTCTCAAAGGCTCAAGACAAGACAAATCTTTTCCCCATGTTTATTATTCAGAATCAGGTCTTTCGCAGCAGAGCCCCCCCCCCCCCCCCCCCTTTCGACAGCAAAGGAGCAGGCAGGGGCAGGGATTTTTTTTCGACAGCAAAGCACAGGCACAGGGCTTTAGTCGCCTCTCTTCTTGGCTCTTTGCTTGCAGATATCCCAGTTTTAGAGGCAAGGAGCCTTTAAACAATTTTTGGTTGTGGGGGTGGTTTGTGGGATTTTGTGGGTTTTTTGTGGTGGGGGGGACAATTTTGTGGGGGGTTTTGGTGGTTTGTGGGGGGGCCTTTGCATCAATCCCACCTCCCCTGGCCAACATCTCTCCTTCCCATCTCCGCAAGTCCCCCTGGCCAACAACAACATCCCCTCCTTTGGTAGCATAAATTCTAATATGATCTATTGCTGTGGCTTTTGCTTGATTGGCTGCTAGTTTCGGATGTCAGGACTCCTGCTCCTGTATTAATATATTTTGCTTAAATTAAGTTTGCTTCCCAAAAATCATTGACAAATTTGATGAAGGAACTATTATTATTATTATTATATTTTTTTTCTTAATAGAGAATAAAGCCTTTTTTTTCAATTTCCTATGTCTATTCATCAATTCAATAATGCAGTTTTTAAATTAAAATAATGTGTTTTCTATAATCAAGATTACCCCCCGCTACCTCTATAATGTTTGTCTCCAATTTACATTTGGAAAATGACCTCAATCATCAATCATATTTCTTTTCTTTTCTATTTCCTTCCTTGTTTTTCCTATGTCTCTATGGGGAGGAAGGGAAGAAAGGTCCGTCCCCTCATCCCCGTATTAAAACCTTTTGTTGGGGGCCCCTGAAAGGTAAGGTTTTTCATTAGAACTCAAAGAACAACTCAATTAGAAAAGTTTTTTACAAACAAAACAAGTAGATCTACATAGTGGTTTGGATGGTTGGTAGCAATATGAGGGGAGGGAAGGCTTTTCTTTTTCCTTCCTTTTCTTTTCCT